>JAABKJ010003863.1:0-25238 GCA_011634705.1 Andricus grossulariae
GTTCTGTTAACATATTTCAATACAAATTGGTTATTCTAAACAAAAATAATTAAAGTTCAATCATAGATTTCATAGAAGATTGACAATTTTTGAACATTTTTAGCTTAGGTTAACATTTTTAACTATAAATAGGTGATTCTAAACAAAAACAAAAAACATTAGATAGGTGAATACAACTTTCAATTTTCCGTCAATTTAACTCTCTCGGTAAACGATCGGTTACTGTTTTTCCGTCCTAGGTTTGGGATTCCCCTAGCTCCATGGAATGGTAATACTCTATGTTATTACCGACTGAAAGTAATCTAGTCCAACGTTTTACCGACCGATGGTAATCTAGGTTTCCGCTTCATCGATTGAAGGTAACCTGAATTCCTACCCTACTATCGGTCGGTAATCAAGGTTCCTACTAGACACCCGGTTTATATCCGTTAGACAGAGACGATTCTCATTCTTTTTCTGCGAAAACAGTTCGTCATGAAATATACCATTTTTATCAACTTTTCTAGAAAAAATATTCTTTTTCTCACCTGATATGTATCGAAATAGCTTATCAACATAATTTAAATGCAGAAAATTTTGGATTTTAGCAAGTCCGATAAGCTGTTTGCATGGATATATACCAATTTTCCATTATTTAGCTTCATTTATATTTAGGAAACCTAAATTTTAAGTTTTGACAATTTTCTGGTGTCATGAAGATTCAGAAGCTATTTCAATAGATGTAGAATTTTTTTGTTGCGGAAAATTGATACAAATTTTCTGCTTGTTCACATAAATTATTTATAACAAAGATCAATGTCAAGTCTTCACAATATTTTGCAGCATCATAAGTTTAATGTGCAGTGCATGTAAAATGTACTGTTAAAAAAATGTATAAATGAAAATATAAATGAAATAAAAAATTTCTGAAAAAAGATCTTTCTCCTACGCTGCGGTGGAAAATTTTTAATTTATAAATTTTCAACCTCCATCGTTATCAACTCCGATGATGATACAGATTCCTTCTAATTTAAGTTGTATTCAAAACATATCTCCTTGCTATGAAAAGTGTATGTCTGAAAAAAGTACCTGCCTTCCATCTCTCTAGAAGCTTAATGGTTAAAGCACCTGACCGGCAATCGGAAAAAATGAGGTTCGATTCCCACCGGAGCGAAGGAGGAAGATCTTTTTTCAGAAATTCAAAACTTCTTGTTCTAGCGAATATTTATATGTGAAATTTAAAACCTGGTAATGATTTCATTTTCATAGAATTATTAAATTGAAGATAAAAATATAAACATATAGTGTATTAAAGTATGAAAAAACTTAGTATAGCAATACATTTCAATTATATCTACAATGTGCGAAATGAGCAATCCTTAAAAGTTACTTGTTATCACAGAAGTAATATTAATCAGGTTCTAGGTAATAAAAATAAACATAACTTTTTCAGCACATGAATTCTTATCGTAACGGCCTTCTATTGCGTTCCGTTTCATTATTTCGCATTTTTATGTTTCTTGCACTCATTGTAAATTTTGTCAAACGAGCTGGAGCTAGCTTTTTCGCAAATTAAAGAAATTAACCAATTTATTTTTATTAATTGTTTTTTTAATACGTGGATTTGAAATATAGTATACAAAGTTGAGAAAATATACATTGGGGATATTAGGGTAATCTTTTATGTTTCTTTTTTTGCAACTTGGCACCCCTACAAATTGTTTCTTTTGCCGAGAAAATCACCTCTGATTTCTTTCAGAATTTTAAAAAAATATTTAGAGTTTGCTCATGGCCATTTTAGAGCAAAAATGGCCATTTTCAATTAAATTAACGACATTTATTGATTATTCATTTCTGACGCGCTCTCAGATTTTTACAATGATATTCGAAGGTGGCTCAAGGTCATTTTCTTGATAAAATATTGATTCCATTAAATTTTCTCTCGTTCTTTTTGAAAAAAAGTGTATGTATTGTGACGGGGTAATTTGTACCCCGCACGAATACATCTAAAAACTATCAAATTCAGCTTCAAAATCAATTACTGGGGATATGAGTTTGGAATCACGGATCAAATCCACGGTCTGCCTGCGAACAGTACTTTGCTAGCCGAGAATGTAAGAGTTCTACGGCTAGTATTCAAAAGAATTCTCGTCTTTGTAATTTCGTTCATTATATTCAATTCTACAAGACTTCTTACATCAATTACAACTCAAACTTTAGATGAGATATTAGCCTAGGATATGAGAGTTCGATAGCTAATATCACATAACAACGTCATAAGTAATTTTTTATTATTATTAGTAACTAACAAAAATTTATCTTGACTTTTACATCAAATTAAACCAGTTGAAAGTAGGAAGAATTCATCTGATAGGAACCACAAACTGTGAGACCACGGAGTTCCATGTATATGATTCTCCGTATTCACTCTAATTTCTTTTGATATTTCATATTCAACTCGGGTGGAAGGGCGGATCAACCACCCCCCACACAACAATAACAACAACTGTCAGATTCAACGAGCTTGGCTGCATTGGATGTCTGCTGTCACCAGGGACTACGAAAAGGTGATTTTCCTGGCGTATGCGTAGTGGATGGGATTCCCGCACGTTCAAGAGTGCTGCGAAAACCGAGAGCGAGCGGCCATGAATAATCTGCATGTTGACCCATGTCAGCCCACCCCTGGACCATCGACTAGCGGCCGGCGATGAAGGCTTGCGTGGCAGATAGCGCATGCTGACTGTGCGCCACCACGCTGCGGGAAACCGAACTGGACAGTTGTCCTTCTCTTTCGACAGTCCTCTCACTCAGCAGTTCTACGCTCTAGACACGTGTGGCGCTCCGACTCTTTTGAGATGGAAAACGGAGACGCCACTCTAAGAAATGTCATTCTTGATTCTAAGCTCCGGGCGAGTACCTCGTGGTAGACGAGCGCATTTCATAAGAGAATTTTAAAAACGACAGATAACACTGAAGATGAAAGGACGATCTAGAGGAGGCCGGATACTGCCAGGTGGGTTCCTGTGATCTCTTTTTCGTTGAACTTGCTTGAATTCTTTCGTTTCGACGTCGTGTGCTGGACTGCTGGGTACACGCCGTTGAAATTAATGAGTTGCTGACCTTGGGCAAGGCCATATTTGTTGACTCGCGCTCGGGATATAGAAATCAAATTTCAGTGTATTTTCTGGGACGTCATGGACACCCGGCAGAGCGGTATAACTCGATACAATAAAACATAATTAGTAACCTAAACGGCCAAGTGGTCACTCGGAGCACTATCTGAAGAAAGTGCGTCGGTATCAAAATGGCGATACTCTTTATTCTAACCCTCTGAGTTATTCCTTACCAGCCCATTCTACTGGATCTATCCGGCAAGCAAGTTGAATAATTTAAGAAATAATGGAAATTAAAGTTCAGGAGAAATTAAATGTCCTTTGCATTTTGATAGTTTTAATGTAGGAAAACTATCTGCCGCCCTTCAGGCAATTCGTGGAATCATTCTGAGTCCATAACAAAGCATAAATACGAGTCAAATTATTGGAAATAAAATAACCGGCAAAATGCAGGCTATAATATATATATTTTTTAATTTTGGTTTTATTTAAAAATAGAAAGCGTGGAAAACATTAGGATATCAAAGCTTTATTGATATGTGGTCAAACTTAGTTGCCAAATTGTAATTAGGAACAATTAATTATCATAACTTAGTTGGCGAAAATCTGACTATTAGTATGCAGGTGTTGGCACTGTTTTTCCATAATCACAATTCACAAACAGGTCATTTTTTGTATAATGACCTTGAATTTTCTTCAAATAATATGACAAACATTTATCAAACAATCGACTAATTTTTTTCTGAATTGAAATAATTGACACTATTTCTCTATAAAAAAAAAGACTAGACTGTCATTATCAAAGTCTGAGAAAAATCTGAGTGCAATATTGACTTGTAAAGAGAAAAATTCATACGCCTCAGAAAGGAATAATCAATAAGTAGCATCAATTCAAAGTTCGTAACATTTGTTATCCTAGTTTTCTTCATCTATCAAAACAGTGGAATTACCTTTGTCAGAATCGGTAACAACAATATCCTTATTTTTATACAGGAATTCTTTGGTAATCATACCCATTACTTCAAAATTAGATTTCATATAATTTATGCAGTTATTGTTCAAAACCCTATTCAGTATGCCAGAAAAATCCGCTCGAAAGTCCATAAGTTTATCTTCAGTAAGAAAGTTACTTTTATGCTCCACGTTTGCTAGAGTATTTTCAACCTTAATAATAATATAATATAAAGTCAATAATGACATAATGAAATTCTGAGACGAAGTATTTTCCATTCAAAGCAAACAATTCTCATGTCAGCAAAAATTTAAAGTGTATACAAATTCTTGGTTTGACTCATACTTTTCAAAAATGATAATCTGAGAAAAATTAAGTGAAATAAAAAAATAATAAATGAAAAATGAAATAATTTTACTTCGTCATAAGATTTATTTCTAAATGTTGCTAAACATTATTGATAGACGAGAAAATTTAAATTGTAAATGATGTTTCAATAATAGGAAATTATTTTGTTCTTTAAAAAATTCTTAGGTGAAGTGAATTTTCAATTATTATTTTGTAATCTATTTTAAGAGGAGATTAAAAAAGATGACAAGACATTTTCGACCATTTTCTAGTATTTTAAAAAAGAGTGTACAAATTATGAAAGTTACTTTCTGAAATTTCGCCATATTATATCATTTAAAAAAAAATTGAGTAAGTTTAAAACTTATTAAGAAGCTTCAAAACGATTCGAAAATGATTCACACTTGTAAAGATTTTTGAAGAATTTTGTAGGGATTTCAAAAATTGTCAAAGAAGAATCTCGAAGATTTTAACGCAATATTTTTAATTTTGCAGAATTTAAAAAACATGCAGGGAAAATTTGAATAATTTCTTAAGATTAGATAGTTTAGAAGGTCTGACAAGATTTGAAAACATTATTTTCTGAGTATTCGTGAGAAAATTTTGAATGATTTTTTATTTTGAAAAATAAACTTTAAGAGAAAATTAAAAAAGAAAAGTTTTTCAGGCATGTCAAACGATTTTCTAAAATTTCGAAAAATGAAGAGTGTAGAAGGTTTTAAAGTACAAATTTTCAATTTGATAAGTTTTAAAAATGCAATAAAATCGAGTAACTTCAAGAGATATTCAGTAGAGTTGGAGAAATTCAAAAAGAATTCTAAACTCTGAAAGTTTTTTAGAAATTTATATTTTTAAAGATTTCAGAAATAAACCTTAGGAGCTTTAAAATAATTTTGACATGTTCCAAAAAAATAATCAAATTTTCTTAAAATGCCTGGAAAAATTTAGAAGATTATAAAACAATTCATTTACATTTTGCAAGATTCTTTAAAAATTTTAGGAATGTTTGAGTCAGTTAAAATATTTTTAGTGATTTAAACGTTTTGAATAGATCATAAATAATCAATACCATGGAAACATTTTGGAAAATTTATAAATTTTTTTATATTTGTGTAGAACTAGTCCTAAACATCTTTTTGCAAGACTCGAATTCTTCGTAACATTTTGTAAAATCATATAAAATGAAAAAATGTCTTTAAAATCTTCTTGATTCTTCTCTCACACATCTGAAATATTCAAAAATCTTTTTTTGATTTTCTCAAGAATCTTATAAAAATTATATTGTTCTCAGTTCTCAGAATTTAATTTCAACTCGAATTTATGTGTTCAAAAACTTTCAACAAATGGATAGTTATTTGAAATTTGTATGTTGCATTATTAATAATTTTATTTCGTATTTTTTATGGTTTTGAAAAAAAGTTTTAAATTGGTGCATTTCAATTAGTACTTACATCAGGTAACATTAATAAAACATCAATTATGTTCTTAAGCAAAATAAAAAATGTAGCTGATAATAAACTTCACATTTATAAGACATTTTTTACGCAGTCAATAGTTGAGGAGCAATACTAGTTTCTGCGATAAAAATAAAAAGTTACTTGTAGTTTTTCTAATTTATGTAGAAAAGTGTTGATTGTTCATATTCAACTTTTGAAACACGCTTTAAGATCTTGAAAAACTACAAATATTTTATGTTGAAGATTTTTCTCAACAATCAATAGTTTCAATCAACAAAATGTTTGTCCTTAATTTTTTTTCGTGAAGAATCTCTAGTTGAATCTTCAAGTTTGAAAATAAAATTATAATTGACAGAAAATCAAATTTTGAAAAATGCACGTAAATTTATTATTAGAAAATGTAATACTTCGTTTTTCGCGATTTTTGGATACCTACGATGAATGAATTCAAATTTCAAGAGATACAAATTAAATAATTGCAAACTTCGCTTGAGGTGGAATGATTCTTAGATTAGCATCTTTTACATCACAATTTTACAAGAAGCCAAACTGACGTATACTACTAAAACACTAAAATATTTCAAAATACATTACGGATTAGAAGATATCGACGTCAAACAATTTTAGATTATTAAACAATTTTAGACTAGAATTTTTAAAAACTTTGAAAACATTTTTTTTTAAAGTTTTTAAACTTGTAAATGCGCTATGATGAATCGAAAGAAAGTGTCTTCTTCTGAAAGTACCACATCAAGTAGTTTTCTTGTACCGGATGGCGTGATAAAAATGCAGTCCCACCTCCGGAAATCTCGAGAATTTACGACAGAAGCCGGAAGAACATAACCATGAAATAGTGCTACTGATTCATAGCAACTGGAAAATTTTAGTCTTTGCTAGCGTGATCTTCTACAAGAAAAAGTTATATGAAATTTTCCTCTTAAGAAATTCTTTCGTGCAACATTATATATCCGCGTAGATTCTTGTTTGTTTTCATCTCGTTCAATTTTCTTACATCACAAAAGCTAGAAGAAGAATTCATGTACGCAATTCTCGCTGAATTGCGAAGATATTCTAAAAAGTTCATAGGTTGTTTCTATCAATACGCCTGTCGAGAAGAATCTATGTAGCAGTGAGGCCACACTGTGCCGTATAGTATCGCATTCCATCATATTGTATTATGTTGTATCATATTGTATCATGTTGCATCATATTGTGCCATAAAGTGTGACAACATATCATTGCATCATCCTCTATTATATTGTGCCATATTGTGTCATTTCGTATCGTATTGAGTTACGTTGCGTCACATTGTATCGTACCGCATCATATTGCATCATATTGTATGCTACTGTATCCTATTCCATCATGATATATGATATTGTATCACATTGTCTGGTATTGCATCATACTGCATTATGCTGTATTATATTGTATCATATCATATGATGCTGAAGCATATTGTGACATATTACATCATACTGTACTATATTGCATCATATTGTATCATATGATGCGATAGTGTATCATATTATATCAAAGCACATAACAATGCATGCTATTTCATCGTGCATCATATTGCATGATACTGTATCAATATTCCATCAAATTATACGATATTGTATCACATTGTATTGTATTGCATCATATTGTATTATCATGTATCATATTCTATAATAGCATATGATATTGCATCATACTGTATCATATTACATCCTGTTATAACATATAGTGTGATACTGTATCATATTGCATTATATTGTGGAAAATCAAAATATATTTAAAAATTATGATTTGCCTGGACATGTAGTGATATTAATGCAACCTTTTTAATTAGGAAAGAAACACGATGTAACAGCTAAAAGGGGGGGGGGATCGAGATATATTGTTACGATTTGTTTATCAGAATTCAACTTTAGGTGTCAAAGAAACCTGGAGAGTGAAAAACGAACCTAGCCAACAACAATTAAAAAAAGTCCAGGAATTTCACTGGTCAAGAAAAAGTCAGGTAATTAATAAAGGAAATCTTGTAAAAGTCATGGAATTTCTTTAACTTTGAATGAGTTTTTAGAAAAATAAATTTGATATTGTTTTATTCCTTTTATGAAAGATTCTAGGTTGAAAATGATACAAGTTTAATTTTCTGGCATTTCAATAATAATTATTAATATAAAATGGGAAATATTGAAGAAATTATGTGATGTTAAATTCTTCTTATCTTCAACGTCTGGAAATATACTAGATGAAAGTGGTGACAAAAGTCAAAACGACTGCTTCCAGGCAAAGATAATATAATTTATTGTGTCAAGATCATAAAAAAATTTAAAGGTATGACGTTTCGAAACATGTAACAGTTTCCTCATCAGTTTAAAAATTTATCTAAAATATAAATGAAATGAGTAGTAATTATAATGAGTTAGTATAGCAATGCAATAAAAGCTCTAAAAAATTAAAAAATAAGCTTACCATTAAAGCAGGTTAAAAAAAGTTCAAACTGAGATAAACAACAAAGATAAGTAGGGATTGTTGCGGTTGGTCGTTCATATGCAAAAATCTTAACAATATAAATTCTCGAATGAAAAAGATTGTTGAGTCATAATTTTGCGTATCAAGAATTAGACTGTAATAAGAAATAGTAATGATTATATGTATTGCATTTTTGAAGCTTATGTTAGACATGAAGTGGAATAAAATACATAACAAGAAAAATGGTATTACCTAAAGCTAAATTAAAAATAATGTCCAAAAAAAACAAAATTAAATTTTCAACCCATGATGTGGAAATTTGTTAGAAATAGTTATGAAACAGTGTTATTTTTGTGGGATCGGAGTGCGCAGTCTCAAATATTCAGAAGCGCACATATCAAAAATCGAATAGGAATTGAAATAATAACTGTTATTGAACTAAATTTTTTTTTATTAATAAATGGTAGTGCGATGTAATGCGTCTGAGTAAATAATTACTTAAGACAACATGAAAAGTAAAAAATGACATACATCAGACCAAACAGAGAAAGACCTTAATGATGTCAAGAAGATCCTTTAATAATTCAACGTTTCGAGAGACAAATGCTCTTCTCATCAGGAACAGGGATCCAACTCAATTATCAGTCCTGAAAAAAAAATGGAAAAAAAATGTCGCAGTAGATGAAAAATTTCTTGCATGCTCTTATATTCCATCTCAAGTGTTCTGTGAAGAAAATAATGAAATTGTGAAAAACGAGAAAGAAAAAAGCTATTTTTAATACATAACGAAACATATACGATACAAAAAGGAGGTTGTGAAAAATTAAAACATTGTAATTATTTACCTGTAGTTTCGATATTTTAATTGTTGATGTAACAAAAAGAAATGAAGTCCCGTCACACGGACACATTGAAAATTCTTCGAAAATATTTCTGCATATTAGTTTTTCATTTTGGCGTAGCCTGGATTGAATTCAGAAATCTTGAAAATAAACCACTTAACAATTACCCATCATATGGAAAATTTTTATTTATAAAATTAATGTAAAACATTGTTATTTATATATGCGTTCAGGGCAGAAATTCTGACTCAATTACAGATGAACGTCTGCTTTCATCGCACACATAAATAACAATGTTTTCTATGAATTTTTCAAATTCAAAATTCCCATATGATGGGTATGGGGGTTGGGTCTGTGAGACCCGGCTCATTTTTCTCTGAGACCCAGTACAATTTTATTTTTCTTGAAGTTCGGTTACTATGCGTGTGACATTGCCGTTCTTCTCATTAGCTGGAACTGCATATTACCTTTCTTATTAATAAAGTACTGGTATAATTCATATATCATAAACGGGTATTATAAAAAATTTCGTAGACACATCGCTCAAATTATCACATGAATCTTTTCACAACTCTAATATTGATTTTGATAAAAAATATTTTGTTTCTTGATAATTATCCAAAAGAGTTTGTTCAAACAAACGTTGATGATAAAGTAAAAAACCTTAAAGATCTTCTACCACAACAAATTAATTCACATCTATATGATAATTTAGTTTTCAAACGTATTGGTTTTATACCTTTTCATGGTAGTTTGTCTTTTAAAGTTAGAAGAATTTTGAGTGAATTCAACATTAAAACACCATTTAGGATTGATTTTAAACTTGATAAGTTCCTGAAACTAGGTAAAGGTTCTCTTAACATTTTTCAGCTCAGTGATGTAGTATATAAAATTTTTTGTTTAAATTGTGATAAGTGCTACGTAGGTGAAACAGGTAGATTACTCTCCACAAGAACGAAAGAAGATCACGATAATTTTAGACACAATCCTAAGAATCATAAAGTTATTACAAAACATTAGGTTTAAACTGGTCTTCAATTTGACTGGAAACATGTATAGGTTTTACACCATGAACCGAATGAGTTTAATTATTTTTTTCACAGACACCTGAGATGGAATATAAGAGCATGCAAAAAATTTTTTATCTACTTCGACATTTTGGTTTTTTTCCAATTATTTCTAAGGACTGTAATTGACTTAGATCCCTGTTCCTGATGAGGAGAGCATTTGTTTCTCAAAACGTTCAATTATTAAAGGATCTTCTTAACATCATCAAGGTCTTTTTTTATTCGGTCTGAAGTATGAACTAAATTTGTTCGTATGAGACTTCAAAAGACAATTATAAAATATTATTCAATCATTTAGGAATTTACAATAGTAAAAAAGTATAAGCTTATAAAGAAACTAGCATAATTGATCAATAATCACCATATAAGACTCGTTGAAAGTATTCAAATCCGAAATAAGATTAATGCTTTTGTATTCTTCCTTCTTAATAGAAACCATTTCAGAAAAAAAGCGTTTATGATAATTAGGTTCCTCGTGTCGAATTTTAATATCATCCCATTTTATAAAACTACTATCACATGAATGTTTATAAGTTACATGCTGACTGTTACGTACTTACTGCTCTATCATATTTTTCTGGAAGTCTAATATTATCTTTATGTTCTTTTATTCTTATTTTAAGTGGACGGCTGGTTTGGCCCAGATGAGTCATACTACAACTACAAGTGACTATAAATAACATCACAACGTATAAAATATTAAGTTTATCTTTCCTAATTTAACATATTTATCAAATTTATGATCAGTTCTTAAAACAGTTTTTATGTTGTAATTATTGAGAAGTCTATTGATATTATTAGATATTGTTCCTAAGAACGGAATAGATATGATCTCTCTTTTAACATTAATAACCTCATTATCATCATGACACAAAATTCTTTCTCTTACTCCCAATTATCTAAATAAACCTAAACAAATAAATGATTCACATAGAATCTTTAATAAGAATATTAAACTTACCAATTACTTTATGAATAACAATTGAGATACCATGATAACTAAGGCTGACAAGGGAAATGTCATAGATTTGATGGATAGTGATGATTATAAACCAAAAATTATGAATTTACTTAACGATTTTAGTACATATATCAAATGTTTCTGATTCTGAAAACATTGTGATTCTTTACCTACTTAGAATTATAATGTAAAAATTCCATTAATCTTTGAATAACGCATTTGTAATGTTAAAATTTCTGATAATTATATTATGTCATCTTTAGATGTTACTTCATAACTCACAAATGTTCCTTCTGGTTTGGTATTAAAAAGTACTGATGACAGATCGTGTTTCATTGGTTGTCATACTAAGATACCATTGAAAGAATTGAAAAAAGGCATTTCACATATTTCAGATTATACAATATTTAAATTTGATGATATATTATAAACATAATCTTTTGGAACCCCTATGGGATCTCCTATATCTGCCATATTATCTGAAATAGCTATGCAAGACTTGGAATCTTATGCTTTTTCAAAAATTAATTTTGAAATTCTAGCTTATACATGTTATGTTGACGACTCGTTTTCAATTATACCAAGCGATAAACTTCATTATATACTTTCAGTTTTCAACTCCTATCATTCTAGACTGAAATTTACTTTTGATACAGAAAAGAATAATTCTATAAGCTTTATAAACTTTGAAGTAATCAGAGATTCAAACAATAGTATCATCACGAATTGGTTCCGTGAAAATACTTATTCAGGTAGATTTCTTAATTTTCTATCCAATCATTATGTGCAACATAAGATTGGTGTAGTTAAAAATTTAGTTGACATGGCTATTCTATTATCTGATTCTCTTTTTAATACAGATAATTTGAATATTATTAGAAAAGTACTCATTTCATAATAATTATTCTAATATTTTTGTTGGTATCAAAATATATGAAGACAATTGGAATCTAGGGATAGACTTATATTATTATATATATTATTAATTAAAATGTATTGATGTATGATATTATATGTACATACCACATCAAGTAGTTTTCTTGTACCGGATGGTTTATTAAGCTTCTAGAGAGATCGAGAGAAATTTTATTCGAGACGAAATAAGCATTATTATTATTACTAATATATACTAATGTCATTTTTGGTATAAATTCATTCTTTTGGTTAAAAATTAGTTTTTTTCCTTTTGGTAAACAGTTAGTGTTTTCATTCAAAATGTAATTATAGCTGTTGCTATGTTATTTTCTTACTATTTTTTATTACAGGCTAATTCTTTGTACGCAAAATTATGAGTCAACGTTCTTTTTCATTCATGAATTTATATTTTTTAAATTTTGCATATAAACGAGCAACCGCAACGATCCTTACATATCTTTGTTGTTTAACTCAGCCTGAACCTTCTTTAATCTGCTTTAATGGTAAGCTAATTTTTAATTTTCTAGATCTTCTATTACATTGTTATACTAACTTATCGTCATAACTATTTATTTTTATTTATATTTTAGATAAATTTTAATCTGATGAGGAAACTGGTACATGTTTTGAAACTTCACACGTTTTAATTTCGTTTTTGATCTTGACGCAATAAATTATACTATCTTTGTCTGGAAGCAGTCATCTTGACTTTTGTCACCACTTTCGTATAATATAAAATCATCATTAGTAATTTTTTGCCCTGTATTTTTATTTATATTTCCTTCTTTTTGCAGTTGGTTCCTCTTGAAGATTACAATTTTAGTTATAAATTTTATTATTTGTTTTAAATATTCGACAATTTTGTTAAAAAGTAATTCTTTTTGGTTGAAAATTTAACTGTTTTGTTGAAAATTCGTCTTTGAAGGTTGAAAATTCTACTATTTTCGTCGAAAATTTACTTTCTGTTCAAAATTCATATCATAGTGTAGAAATTTCAACTAAAATCTTCTTTGCATGGAAATTTAACAATTTTTATGAGGGTTTGTCTTTCCTATTCGAAAATTTACTTAATTCAGTAGAAACTGCATCTCTAATGGGTAAAAATGCAACATTTTCGTGAAAAATTCGTCTTTTTGTGTTGAAAATTCCACTATTTTCGTAGAAAATTTACCCTTTGCGTGAAATTCATATCTTAGTGTTGAAAATTCAAATATTTTTTTAAATTTATCTAGTTTAGTAAAAATTGCATTTTTCTTGGAGAAAAATGCAACTTTTTTGTTGAAAATTCAACAATTTTGTTAAAAAGTGATCCTTTTTGGTTTGAAATTCAACTGTTTTGTTTAAAATTCGTCTTTTTGGGATAAAAATTCATCTATTTCTTAGAAACTTTGTTTTTTATTTTGAAAATTCATCCATTTCATTAGAAATTTCATTTTTCATAGATAAAAGTGCAACTGCTTGATTAAAAATTTATCATTTTGGTTGAAAAGTCATTCTTTTTGTAAGAAAAGTCAACTATTTTGTTGAAAATTCGTCTTGTCGGGTTAAAAATTCAACCAATTTCGTAGAAAATTTGCTTCTTGTTTAAAACTAATATTTTAATATTGAAATATCAATAAAATCTATTTTAGTTGATAATTTTCTCTTTATTGAAAAAACAAAACTGTTTGGTTGAAAGTTGATCTTCGCTGTTTGAGGATTAAACTATTTTGTTTAAAAATGTTGGATGGAACACTTTGTTAAGAAATCAACTGCGTGGATAAAAGTTGAACTACTTTATTGAAATTCAATTTTTTGAAATTAAGAATTTTATTGGTTGCAAATTTAACTATTTTGTTCAAAGTCAATTTTTTTCCGAAAATCCATATTTTCTGGCTGAAAATTCCATTTTTGTAAAGAAAATTCATCTTTCGGCTTGAAGGTTCAACAATTTGGTCGATATTCTTTTTTCTTTAATTACTGAAAAACCTTTATTTGTTGAAATGTCTGTTTGGTTTTAAAATTAATTTTTCTCAATGAAATTTGATATGTTTGGGGTAAAATATTAACCATTACACATTTTTCTTTAAAAGTAATCTTTTTAGATGAAAAATTCAATTATTGAGAATTTTGTTTACAAGAAGAAAATAAATTTGAAAATTTTAATTTTTTATCCGAAATATTGTTTTATTCCGTTTATAAAAGATTGTATGCTAAAAATATTACAAGATCAAAATGCTGGTATTTCAATATTAATGGTCAGGGAAAATGAAAAATTGGTCTCAATAGGCTACAGAATTCTTTTCTTGTAGGCACACAGTGCCTACTTTGACTATTTTGTTGTGGTTTAAAATTAATTTTTCAACTGCAAATTTAACCATCCCTTTTTTGTGTTAAATTTTCATCTATTTTAGTTGTAAATTCATGTATTTTTTAAAATTCCATCTATTTTATCAAAAGTCGAATAATTTCGTTTGAAAAGTATACCATATCTTAATGTAATCCAGAGTAATGCTATGAAATTCAGAGCAATCCTATGGAATTGAAATGAAAATTAAATGAATAAATAAAAAATAAAATATATATTTATATATATACAATGAAAATTCAGAGTAATTATTTATAAAAAGGTGATCCAAGGTAATCCTGGGGGAATTCCACCTCTGCTAGATCGCATTTTTAGAAACTGTTTTCCCATTGAATGGGATAGAATCGCTCGAATCAGAATAGAGTCTTTGAACTTCTTTGTTGAAATCTGTTGTGTTCTTGGGGTCTTTTGAGAATTGCATTACAAAGTTGAGTCGATGCTTTTGAAAGGCATCAGACATAACTTCCAGAATAGCGAACTTAAACTTGAAAATCAATACGTGCAACAAGTGGACTTGATGATCGATTGTCCGCTATACAATAAGTAAATAGACCACTCCTGGTGGTAATTCAATTTACGCTGACTGAAATTCAGTCGGGTATATGATATAATTCTAACTGCCACTGTGTAGTCTACAATCCCATCAATCTGAATCGTATTCCCACTGTTTGCTGGAATTATATTCTCGTTTTCTAGGATTTGATTATATACTAATAGAATGATTTTTAAAGAATTTTTTTCTGAAATAAGATCTTCTTGCTGGGATTAGAACCACAGAAATTCTGATTTCCGGTCCGGTGCTTTTCCCATTAAGCTTCTAGAGAGATCGAGGGAAATTTTATTTTAAAAAATACAGGCATTATTATGCTAGATGGCATAAATCAAATTCTTGAAGGAATCTTTATTATCATCAGAGAATAAAAGAACATTTTTAACGTCTTTTTCAGATCAGATGGAGTTATGAATTAAAAATGATTTTTAATTAATTTTTTTCTGAAAAAAAGATTAAAAATGATTAAAAAATTGAAAATGATTTTTAATTCATAACTCCATCCAGTCTGAGAAAGGGGTTAAAAATTGTCTGATATTCTCTGATGATAATACAGATTCCTTTACTAGTAGAATTATCGTTTCATGAGTGACAAATAATTTTATGGTGATCGAAAAATTTTGTTTCAAACTTCCATGCATATTGCCCGGAGATTTGTTTAAATCTGCAAAAAACTTTCTTTTTATTTTAAAAATATTATATTTAGAGTCTCCGCAATAGGGTGGTCCAAACTTTTTTGTCTCAAATTTTCATAAATTTTGACCGGAAATTTGTTTAAATCTGCAAAAAATGCTTTGTTTTTTGTTTGGAAAAATATGATATTTATAGAATCCGCTATAGGGTGGTCCAAACCTTTCTATCTCGAATTTGTATGCATATCGCCCGGAAATTTTTCCAATCAGAACTAGAATAAACTAATTTTTTTAATGCAAAAAATAATATTTACAGGTGGGGCAAACCCCATGAAGTTTAACACGTATTTCCCATAAGAAAAATAAACGTTTTTGTAACTTTTATTTAAGTTAATTGTCAACGAAGAAAAATAAATTGTCAGTCAAATAGTTAGACTTTTTACAAAAACAAAACAATAATTATATTAAAAATAAAATTACAGTTACATTTTCAATAAAAGGAAAAAACAAATTTTTAACCCGAAAATGAATTTCTAACCAAAATTCAAAATTTTTTACCAAAAAATACATTTCTCACAAAGTAGTTTAACTTTGAACCAAGTAGTTAAATATTCAATCAAGAAGATTAATCTTCTACAAAAACAGACAAATTTCCGAAAGAATACATTAATTTTTAGACAAATATTTTTCAACTTGAAAAATAGAATCACAACCAAAGGAAAATACTTAAAATTTGTTTAAACCAAAAAAAAAAAAGAATGAATTTTCAACAAAATTTTTGACCTAAATTTTTCAATTTTTAAGCTAATTGAAACTGAAAAACCTAGAAAATTGAATAAAGAAGGCAACATTATAGAAGAAAACAGCAAATTTTTAGCATTATTCAAAGATAATATTTTGATAATAATAATAGATTGTTTAAACTATTATTTGTTTTAAATTTGAATCATTATTGGTTCGCTCTATTCGAAAAGTCGATAATAAGTTTAAAAATACGGTAAAAACCTCGACTCTCTAACTCTATTCTAAGAAAAAATTGCTAAAAACAATAAAAAATTGTTTGAACAATTTGTTTATGTACACATCTAATTATCAGTATAGAGTAGTATGTTATGAATTTTAAACAATATGTATTTTAAGAAAAGACATAAAATCATAATTATAATTTCGAGTAGAAACTTTAAACAAAATTTGTTCGAATTTACATAAAAATAAATCCATTTCCATAAGTCTGTTTTATAGAGTCCCAAAAAATCCCATTATAAAAAGAATGGGTTTTGCGAGTTTTTGGAACTAATCATAATTTTTTGCAGCTTTTTTAATGCAAATTATTTCTTTTACATTAAATACTACTTTATACTGATCATCACATGTTTACATAAATTGTTTAAACAATTCATCACTGTTTTTAGCAATTCTCTCTTAGAATGGAAATATATAGTCACGTTTTTTTTCTTCAAATTTACCACTTTTTGTCCAATTTTGCATCATTGTTTGGTAATAATTAATTTATCTTAACAACAATAATTTTCTTGACAATTTATTATTATTTTTTATAATATTCTTTTAGAATAATGCTTGTAAATTTGATGTGTTTAAAAAATTGTCCAACTTTTGTTCAATTTTCATTCAAAGTGAGTTAAATAATTACTGGAAGTTCTCAGAATTAATTGTTTGAACAATTTATCATTCTTTTAACAATATTTATTTTGAATAATGTTAGAATGTTGATTTTTTCTGAAATTTACGACTATTTGTCTCCTTTTCTCTTACAGTGAGTTAATAATTAATTCAAATCATCAGAAGTAATGATTTAAACAAATGATTAATGTTTAACTTTTTACTTACTTTTTACTTTATACAGTAATAAATAATGCCAGTTGCAGTTTTTCTGAAATCACAAACTTTTCGTACACTTTTCACTTAGTGAGTTAATAATTAATGTAAGTTAACAAACATGCTTATTTGAACCATTGATTATTGTTTATAACTATCTTCTCTTACAGTAATGCCAGAAATTTGACTTTTTTCTAAAATTTTTAGTTTTGCTTTGACTCTTCAGTTATAAAGAAATAATAAGTGAACCTCAACTAGAATCATTTTTAAATATTATTATATAAAAACAAAGAGTGGAGTAATTAATCAATGATTAGTAAAAAAAATTTTGAGATGTGCCCTCCCCCTTCAGCAAAATATATTCACAAAAAGAAAAAAAAAATCTTCAATATGTTTATCTCTAATGTTTATTTATTATTTGTTCATAACTGAAAAAGCAAAGCAAAGTTAAGAATTTCAGATAAAACAACGACTTTCTTGCGCTTACTTTTCTAGCATTATTGAAAGGTAATATCATTATCAATAATAATAAAGTCTCCAAATAATTATGTTTTGTTAACATTAATTAACTATTAACTCACTCCAATCTAAAATTGAACAAAAAGTGGCAAAATTTGGAAAAAACCGCGACTTTCTATTTCCATTCTAAGAGAAAATTGATAAAAACCATAATAAATTATTTAAACAATTTATGTAAACATCTAATTGTCAGTAACAAGTAATATTTTATGCATAAGAAATAATTTGTATCAAAAGAACTGCACTAAAAATCATAATTAGCCCCAAAAACTCGCAAAACACATTTTTTCACTTATGGGGTTTTTCGGGTCCATATAAAATAGACTTATGGTAGTGATATTAAAAAAGGCGATATTTAATTTGCATTTTCTGGCTAATTGTGAAGAGACATATTTAGTTTCAATGCTATTTAGCTAATATTGACGATTTTGAATAAAATGTGCTATAACTAATTGTTTTCTTACGGGAAATACGTGTTTAACTTCATGGGGCTTGTGCCGTCTCTAAATATCATTTCTTTTTTCAAAACAAAAAAAAGGATCTATTTTATTGTGAAATTGAACAAATTTCCGGTCGATGTGCATGAAAATTTGAAAAAAAATTTCCATTGCATTTTTGAACAACCCTAATCCGCAAGCACCATGAAGTTGAAGTTGAAGTTTTCCATGAGAAGAAAATCTGTTTTTGTAAATTTCACTCAGAACCGTCAATATTAGGTGAATCGAGTTTGATCTCAAAATTTCTCTTCCAAATTAGCCATAGAATTCGAATCAAAAACAAATTGTTGAAACAATTTATTATTGCTTTTAGCAATTTTCTCTTAAAAGACAGTTAGAAAGTCGGGTTTTTTCCGTACTTTTTAACTAATTTTTAACTTTACGAATAGAGCGAACCAATAATGAGTTAAATTTAACATAAATAATAGTTTAAAAAATTTATTATCATTGGCAAAATATTATCCTAGAATAATGGTAAAAATTTGCTGTTTTTCTTCGATAATTTTACCTTCCTAATCCACTTTTCAATCAGCTTTAATTAGCTTAAAAATTGAACTATTCAGGTCAAACATTGAACTTTTTGTGTTGAAAATTCGTTTTTTTCTGTTGAAAATTAATTTGTTTCATGGAAAATTGATGTATTTTCCTTTTATTGTAAATCCATCATTTTTGTTAGAAATTCATTCTTTTCGTTAAAAATTATTTTCTTCCTTTTGGTAAAAAGTTAATGTTTTTATTGAAAATGTAACTATAATTTTATTTTTAATCGATTTTTTTTTGTTTTCGTAAGAAGTTCAACTATTTGGCTGACGATTTATTTTTCATCACTGATATTTTACTTGGTTGAAAATGCATGTTTCTTCTCGAGAATTCATTAAGCAAAAATAATGGTTTAAACAACTTATTATTGTTTTCAGCGATTTTCTCTCAGAATAGAGTTCGAAAGTCGAGGTTTTTGTCGTACTTTTAAGCTTATTTTAAACTTTACGAATAGAAAGAACCAATAATAAGTTAAATTTGACATAAATAAAAGTTTTAGAAAATTACTATTATCGACAAAATATTGTCTTAGAATAATGCTAAAAAGTTGCTGTTTTTTCGATAATTTTCCCTTCTTAATCCACTTTTCAATCATTTTCAATTAGCTTGAAGATTTAACTATTTAGGTAAAACATTTAACTATTTTGTTGAAAATTCGTTTTTTTCTTCGGTTTAAAATTAATTGGATTCCTGGAAAATTGAAGTATTTTCGTTTTGTTGCAAATCTGTCATTTTTGGTATAAATTCATTATTTTGGTTAAAAATTAGTTTTTTTTTCCTTTTGGTAAACAGTTAATGTTTTTATTCAAAATGTAATTATAATTATATTTTTAATTGAATTATTATGTTGTTTTCGTAAAAAGTTCAACTAGTTGGCTGACAATTTATTCTTCTTCGTTGACAATGTACTTGGTTGAAAATTCATGTTTCTTCTCGAGTATTCGTTAAACAAAAATAATTGTTTGAACAGTTTATTATTATTTATTACAATATTTTCTTAGAATAATGCTAAAAAATTGCAGTTATTACTATTTATTACTATATATTATTATTTATTACTATCTTTACCTATAATAATGCTAGATAGTTTTTTTTTAATTTTAAGTTTTTGCTCACTTTTCATTCAAGTGATAATTAATTGAAGTTAACTAAACATAACTATTTAAAGAATTAATTATTGTTTACAACTATCTTCTCTTAGCCTAATGCTAGACAGTTGCACTTTTTTTCTGAAATTTTGAGTTTTGCTTTGACTTTTTAATTCTGAAAAACCAATGAATGAAAATTAACCTGTAAATGGCTCGTAAACATTTATTTTTGAATTACAACAGAAAGTTTATTGTAAGGCGTAAAAGAAAAATTTGAAATTGCACATATTTTATAATCCACCCCCCACCCCACTTCAGTCAGGAAATTGCTTCCGGTACTATATTGCCACTTGTAGTATGAATTGAAAACAGATATCAATTATATCAGTTTTATTGCAAAAAATATATTCACAAAAAAGAAAGAGATTGTTTAAGAACTGATTTCTTTATGTTTATTTATTATTTGTTCATGAATGACTAAATTAAAATAAAGTTGAGAATTGCAGAAAAACCAAGTATGTAGCATTAATATAGGATAATATAGTTATAAACAATAATAATTCGTTTGAATAATTATGTTCACTAAATTGCATCAATTATTACCTCACTCTGAGAACATAATGGAGAAAAAGTTGAGAATTTCAAAAACAACCGCAACTATATAGCATTATTATAGGAGAAGATAATTATAAACAATAATTCTTTGCCTAAATAATTAGGTTTGTTGAATTGTAATTTTGTAACTTTCTAGCATCATTCAATGAAAATGTTATCGAAAATAATTCTGAATTGTTTAAACAATAATGTTTCATAGCTTGAATTATTACAAAGTAGTATTCTGTGTATTATACACAATTTTTATTTGGAAAGCAAAAAAAAATTCTAATATCTTATAGCGATTATATTTAAAAAATAAGTTTTGTTTCGTTTTTATTCATCATTGTGGTTGAAAATTCCACTCTTTGGTTGAAATTTTAATTATTTTGCTGAAAATTTGCTTTTTTTTGGTTGTGGATTCAACTATTTTGTTGAAAAATCGTCTTTTTTGATAGAAATAAACTTTTTTTGATTGAAAATAATTTTCTTGTTGTTGAATTATTAGCTATCGAAAGTTTCATTGGAAATTAATTTTTTTTAAACCAACTACTTGGTTTAAAGTCGAAAAATTTATGAAAAATTCCTGTTCTTTTATTAGGAAGATTCCTCATTTAGTTGAAAATTCAACTATTTAGTCGTAAAATAAATTTTCTGTTCGAAGTTCATATTTTCTAGTTGAAAATTCAGTTGCCTCCTGAAAATTCGCCTTTTTAGCCTAAAAATGAAACAATTTGACAGAAAGTTGAACTTATAGTTGAAATAATTGGTTAAAAATTAACTTTTTCTGTTGAAAATTCATATTTTGGGTTTAAGATTAAGCTACTTTGGTAAAAAACGTATTTTTTGTGTTAAAACTTCAACTATTAATTTGTAAACCTAACTATTTTGTTAAAACTTCGTCTGCGATAGTTCACTTTATCTGGTGAAAAATTCGATCTTTTTTGTTGAAAATTAGTTTTTAGAACTAAAAATTTTACAATTCCATTTTTGGTTAAAAGATCATCTTTTTCAGTGGAAAATTGAAATATTTCGTTGAAAATTCATTCTTCTTCATTGAAAATTAACCTTATTATAGAAAATTCTTTGTTTCTGGCCTGAAGTAGAACTGGGTTCTAAAACATTCAACTTTTCAACTTGAAAACTCAACTATTTTTTTTCAATAATTCTATTTTGGTAGAAAATTATTCTTGTTTTTTGAAAATTCATTTACTTCGCTGAGAATTCAATAATTTCGTAAAAAAATTGTTCTCTTTTCGTTGAATTGAACTAGTTGCTAATTCTTTTTCTTCTTGTTTATTCAATGATCAACTATTCGGTTGAGAAAATTTGAGAAAATTTTAAACCGAATGTCGATTTTTGAATATTTAGAAAAATATGGGCTTTTTGAGAATTCTGAAAGGTTTTCAAAAATTAAAAGAAGTTCTTTCAACTTCCAGGGAAAATTTCAAGAATTTTTTTATTTAAAAAAATGAATTCAAAGAGGGAATGGAAAAGAAAATTGAACAAAAATTTGTATTTATCAAGTGAATTCTGAATCCAGTAAGCTACTGACAATATCAAAATGGACATTCAAAGGCTCACTGCTTTTGGAAAGTGGTAACAACGAACTCAATATAAAAGTTCGGAAGAGAAAACTTTTTCACACGTACATTTGTTCGAGTCCAAAGAAAAGTCGGAATTGAATTATTTGAGTTCTTACTTCCTTATCCAAACCCTTTACTCACAAAAAAGACAAGATAGAACCTTATTTATGTTTGCTTCATATCCCGAACCAGAAAGTTAATTTAATTAATTTTTAAATACCATTTCAAAGGACTTGAATTTTTCTTATTTTGAATTTAAAAATAAAATATTTTATATTCTGATTTAGCCAAGAAGGCAGTTCCTGATGTCTGTGAAGTTAGCACAACAGCCATAAAATATGCAACTTTTGTTTAATTGAATCGTTGGGTCATTGTTTGGTCATATCTGGAAACCAAATTTTGTCGTCTGGACGGAAAAACTCAAAAAGATATTGAGTTTTAAAAATTGGAGTGCTAACTTCTCGCTGCAGAACAAATTTTATTATACAAACAATTTTTTTACCAATCGTTTGGATGTCGTTTGGATGTCATCTTGCTGCATTTGGAAAGTCACTTTCGACGTTTGGACGTCAAAGCTATGTGAGTAATCAAATAAAAAAGTCATTAGAATAATACTCGCGAGTGGCACCTCATCAAGTGGTAGTGGCCTTATTTGGTCAGCCATTTCCTTAAATAGAGTATGGTAGAGTCTGACATCCTGACAAGAAAATTAAGAAAAAAAATCAAATTCTTAGAAGACATGAATGATTTCAGTCCTTTTTCATTCCTATGAAGCGAGGCTGAAATTCTACTTTTTATGAGTAAAAAGTGACTTCATACGCAAATGATAAAACGTTATGCATCTGTGAGCACTAATTTTCCGATAATCATTTTCCGCAAAAACTGTGATACCAAAAATTTGTAAAATGTTCAAACCTTGCAAGCTTAGCAAAGTTTTTAATATTTCTGAATTTTATCAAATGTTAAACATAGCTAAAGTTATCATAATTTATTAAAATTGGGATTTTTTTAAATCATCAAAATTTCTAAAATTTCCGAACGGTTCCAAACTTATAAAATTATCAAAAATTCTAAAATGATTCAAATTTTCAAAACTTTTAATTTCTAGAATTATCCAAATTTCTGAAATTATCCACATTTATAAAATTATCAAAATTTCTAAAATCATAAAAATTTCTAAAATGTTCCAAAGTTTTTAAATTATGAAAATTTATAAAATGTTCCACATTTTTTCAATTATCAAAATTTCTAAAATGTTCCAATTTTTTTTAAATTATCAAAGTTTTTGAAATGTTCCAAATTTTTTAAATTATACAAATGTCTGAAATATTCCTAATTTGTTGTATCATCAAAATTTCTAATATATCACAAATTTTTCACATAATCGTAATATTTCAAATGTTCAATTTTTTAAATTATCAAAGTTTTGAAAATGTTCCAGATTTTTTAAATCATCAACATTTCTAAAATTTTCCAAATTTATATATTGCCCAAATTTCTAAAATTAAAAAAACGTCTTGAATTTTCGAAATAGATGAAATGGCAAAAATTTCTGAATTTTCTAAATTTTCCAAAATGTCTAAAATATCTAAAATTTTCAAAAATCATTAGAATTTGCAAAATTATCAAAATTTCTAAAATTGCAACAACTTCTAAAAAATTTAAAATTTTCGAAATATACAATTTTTTTGAACGTCAAAGAAATTATTAAATTATCAAAATTTCTAAAATTATCCAAATTTTTTAAAATGTTCAAAATTTCGTAAATTATTGAAATTTCTTGAATGTTCCAAATTTATACATTGCCAAAATTTCTAAAATTATAAAAGCGTCTCAAATTTTCAAAACGGATAAAATGGCAAAAATTTCTGAATTTTCTATATTTTCCAAAATGTCTAAGAGATCTAAAATTTTCAAAAATTATTAGAATTTGTAAAATTATCAAAATTTCTAAAATTACAACAACTTCAAAATAATTAAAAATTTTTTTAATTAAAATTTTGTTTGAACGTTAAAGAAATTATTAAATTATCAAAATTTCTAAAATTAACCGAATTTTTTAAAATTTGCCAAATTTTGTAAACAATTAAAATTTCTTAAATGCCCCAAATTTATGTATTTTCAAAATTGCTGAAATTATAGAAACGTTTCAAACTTTAAAAATTAAAGAAATGGTCAAAGTTTCTTAATTTTATAAAATTTCGAAAATGTTTTACATTTGATAAAATTCAGAAGTTTTAGAAACTGATAAGCTTGCAAAGTTTGAACATTTTACAAATTTTCAATACCACAGTTTTTGTGGAAAATGATTAACGGAAAATGAATGCTCACAGATGCATAACGTTTCGTCATTTGCGTATCAAGTAACTTTTTAATTCTAAAAAGTAGAACTTTAGCCCCGTTTAATAGAAATGACAATGGGCTGAGATCATTCATGTCTTTATTTAAGGACATGGCTGACAAAATAAGGTCACTACCGCTTGAGGAGGTGCCGCTCGCAAGTATTATGCTAATGACTTTTTTATTCGATAACTCACACAGCTTCGACATCCAAACGTCAAAAGGGAGTTTCAAAACTTCAAAACTTATGACAATTTTTTAAATTATGAAAATTTGTAAAATTTGTAAAATTAGTAAAATTTGTAAAATTAGTAAAATTTGTGAAATTGGTAACATTTGTGAAATTGGTAAAATTGTTAAAATTTGTACAGTCATTAAAATTTGTAAAATTTGTAAAATTTGTAAAATTTGTAAAATTTGTAAAATTTGTAAAATTGGTAAAATTTGTAACATTTCTAAAATTTCTAAAATTTGTAAAATTTCTAAAATTTCTAAAATTTCTAAAAAAAAATTCAATTTGTAAATTTGTAAAATTTGTAAAGTTTGTAAAGTTGGTAAAATTGGTAAAATTGATCAAATTGGTAAAATTTGTAAAAATGGTAAATTTTATTT
>JAABKJ010003864.1:0-25237 GCA_011634705.1 Andricus grossulariae
CATCAATGGTACCATAGCTTGTGGGAAATTCCGCAAGCCTCCCTTTGAGTTCCTCTCTATACGAGTCCCAAAGTGTAACTCTGGGGTTTCTGATCTTGGAAACCACCGGTTTTCCTAGGGTCAATCGAAACACGATATATTTGTCGTCCGATAGAGACTCCTCATCGGAGACTCTCCAGTCCACTACCCTGCTCCTCAGTGCACCAGGACATAGAGTCAAATCGAGAACTACTGCCCCTGAGTCTCGCCTTAATAAAGGTGAGATCTCTAGATCCGAATTTAGGCACCAAGATCGCATCCATACCCTTGACGGCTATGCACGCCCTTGGCGTTTTTTCGGGCGGCCCCTCATATATGGAGCCACACCCTAACAAGCCACAAATCCTCTCCCTGCATAACCAGGGTTCTTGGATTAGGGCGAGCAATGTATGCACCACAGACATGCGTGTGGCTAGAACCGCCGAGGCGGCTTTGCTGTGGTGGAAATTTATCTGCATCATGGAGATTCCCGTCGCAGCCATTGACAGGCTAATTCAGGGCACCTCTGCGGTACCTCTGCAGACACTCCGTTCCTCTGACTTTCAAGTTTAGGCCCTCTTTGAGCCTAAACGTTGGGGCTTTTTCCACAAACCAGTCACGCGAGCAAGTGTCTGCGGCCTCTACAACGATGACCTCCGACCTGATGAAGATGTCATTGAATCTGAGGGCGCGCCCCTCGCGGGGTAATGCGTCAATCCCTTTAGAGATTTCACCCCTCATCCTGTCCAACTCCTCAAGAGATAGACAGTTCTCAGGATAACCCGACGCAACGACAACCTTCACCAAGGCGTTGTTAGCCATCTGCCGCGAACGTAAGGCCCTGTGTTTCCAGAGCCTCCTGCCGTTTTAGCTCCCTGTTTGAAGGAGTTTCTCCTGAGACTTTCTCCCTCTTGCCAATTAGATTAGCCTGAGGAGTTGGTCCAGGTAAGGTTACCGCAGCCACTGCCCCCTGTGGGGTGCCTTGGCTGTTGTTTGCGAGACGCGCTTTGCGGTCTCTCCTTCTCTGTGCTCCGCAACGTTGCCTTCTCCTTACGGAGAGTCCCGTTAGCTGCACTTCTACGGCTTCGACAAGATTGTCTCCACCGTTATCTTTGGTTCGCACCGCCTCTTGTGGGTTGCCCCCTAAGGAACCTTCCACTTTTGGTGGTGGGTTGGAAGAGGGTCCCGGAACAGGTCCCTCATTGGTTTTTGTTTGTTTTAAGTTAGGATTTATTTGAGTCCCACGAGAAACTAGGGAAATAATAAACACCCCCGGCAGTGCCCCGCTTGCAGGGGGTGGGTCTACATACTATGGGATTCGACCTGCTGTCCCAAAGTCTCGGTTAAGATACCTCCTTTTGGACCCCCGCCTGTCCACCTCTACTAAGGGGGGCAGGCCAAGGTGTTCAAGGATTTGTTGACCCTGGTGCCATTCAGCTCTTGACACGGCAAACACATCGTAGCTTAGGAGCATGAGAACTCGCGCCCTCGATATTCCAGGAGGCTTTGACATTACCTCCTGGAAGGATCGCTCCTTAGTTCAAGTCCCACCGACTAGTGTCTGTCAGTTCCCCAGAGTTACGTTATTTTTAACCATTTTTACTCCCCCCCTTCCATGTAACAGACCGTAACATTTCCTTAAGGGCCCCCTTTCAAACCGCATGTTACGTAAAATTGTTTGTATTATGTTTAAAAACATAATAGACGATTGCTAAACAAAAAGAAAGATTTTTCTAGATGAAGTGCTATATAGAAATAAATAAAACAATATTCTGGTGTAACACTGAATGCTTTTCAAATTTTTTATTTCGATAAACAAATATTTAAATTTTTTACGAGAAAAGAAGTATTATCAGTTTGATTTCAATCTTATATAAATATAAATTTTAAAATATTTTTGAGGGAAAAGAAAAAACATTTTTGAATATTACAGATGTCTCAAAAACAATCTAGAAAATGAAAACCAATTATTGTACAGGATATTGGGGAAAACTGGAGCCTTTTTAAAAGATATTCAAAATGTAAAAAATGGCCTTAAAATGTTCAAACTTTTCCTAAGAATTTTAAGAAAATTTGTTCCGTTACTTAAAGCCTTTAAAAATTATTTTGAAACTTCTAAAGTTTTGGTTTTAAATCTTTAAAAAAGATCTGAATTTTTTTAAATCTTTGACGATTTCAAATTCTCGTTCAATCTCTTCAAATCTTCTCAATATATTCTTTGAATCGACTCGATTTTTTAATTGTTTTTTTAATCTTACTAAGTTGAAACATTTTGCTTTCAAATTTTCTACTCTTTTTCGAAATTCAAGAAAATCTTTTTTAATTTTCTCTCAAAGTTAGTTTTTCAAACTAAAAAATAAAAAAATGTTTTTTGCCTAAATCTTAAGAAAATGTTATTTTTATTTCTTTTAAAATTGTTACACATTCTAATATTTACAAATTATTCAAATTTTTCGTGATTTTTTTTTAATTCCGCAAAATAAAAAAAATTGTCTTACAATCTTTCAGATTCTTCTTTGACAATTTTAGAAATGTTGTGAAATCTTTCCTAGGAACCTAAATTTTTTCTACATTTTCTTGAAACCTTACAAGATTCCCAAAATATCTTATATGTTTTTATTATATTTGAATCGTTTCAAATCTTCTGAGTATCTCTTTAGCTTACTCAAATTCATTCTAAAAATATGTATTTTGGCAAACTTTTGCTTATAATTCAAAATGTTTTGTAACCTTTTTCAATTTGCTCTTAGAATTCATTAAGACAAAAATCATTAGAAATTTCCCCATGAATCTTAAGACTATATTTTCCATTCTCTTCAAAACTTAAAATTATTCTTTTACAATTAAACCTGAACTACTTAAAGATTCCCTAGAAATATTTTTTAGCAATTTATCATAAAATCTTTCGAAATTATTGATACGCTTCTACATTTTTTTCGAATTCTTCAAAATCAGTTTTTCCGATATTTTAATTTTTCTTTTCTCTCTGAACATATAAAAAAGTTTATAAATTATATGTGGAAGAATGCTATCCATCTTGCCAATTTTTTCGAACATATTTTATATAATTTATGTTAGTTGTTCTATATGTAAAAATCTGTTTTCTTTGAAACTTAAGAGATTATATAGATTGTGACATCAATTTTGACGAATACAGTCAATAATTGTTTTTCCTTGAAATCGACTTATGGAAAATATCTCAGAAATGCCACCTCGATACCTTTAATCTTTTCAAACATTGAAAGTCAGTGCACATTTTTCCAGGGATCCAAAGAATTTTTATTTTAATTTCTTGAAGCCATTCAAAATTTTAAAAAAGCTTTTTACTTGGCAACCCTAAGAAATTGGGATTTTGTTAAGTCTTACAGAATGTTTTTCGACAATTTGGGAAATCTTTTGATTTTTTTTTCAAATATTCTCTTCCAAGCAATTAAAAGAAAACATTAAATCTTTTTTTAGGAAACTTAAGAAATTTTATAATTTTCTGGAAACCTTTCAAAGTTCCTAAAAAACTTCTTTCTTGATAACTATTCGAAATGTTTTAACATATTTTTCAATTTTCTGTCAAAATTAATTCTTCAATACTTTGAACTATTTCCGTGTATTTCGAAAAATGTCAATTTTAATCCAAAAATATGTACTTTTATCCTTTCTACCTGCTAAATAAGTTGATAATGAAACAAAAGTAAACATAATTCGTTAAATTTGCATCCAAATTAGAAAGAGGAAGTTCTTCGGGCACCTGAAAACTTTCCTGTGACAAAAATGTAACAGAAAAAATCGCCAAGACATAGAAATTGAAATTGGAAATTAAAAACTAAAATTTCGCATTTTCATATTGATACAAGGTTTTTAATATTCTCTCTAGATGTACATTAATAAAATTCTACTAAATTATTTTAAAAAAGCTTGTAGAAATAAAGAACTGGCAAATTAAAAAGTTTCATAAAAGAACATGAATGTTTAACATTTTAAGCTTTATTGAAACAAGAGGAAGGCAAATGGTATTTTTTAATATTTCAATATGAAAATGAACGACAAAACTCTAAAATCTAAAGAAATTTTCATCTTCAAAATCTTTAAAATTCTTTTGTTATACCTTCAAATTATTAAAATCAATTGACAATTCCATGAAATCTTTTAAAATATCCTAAAATATTTCAAATTCTTTCAAATCTTTTGAAATTCTTCAAAACTTTTAAAAGTCTTCGAAAATTCCTTGAAATTTTCAAAAATACCGCGAAATATTTCAAATCCTCTAAAAAATTTTTAAAGTACTTCGAAGCTTTTGAAAGCCTTTGAGAATTCCTTGCAATTGTTAAAATTCCCTTAAAATATTTGAAATCCTTGGAATACTTTAAATTCCCCTGAAAATTGTCAGGCTCTTGAAAACGCCTTGCAATTTTCAAAAATACTCTAAAATATTTCAAATCCTTTGAAATCCTTTGGACTTCTATGAAGCTTTCAGAAGCCTTTGAAAATTCCTTGCAATTTTCGAAAATATCCTGACATATTTCAAATCCTTTGAAATGTTTTGAAGTTCTTTGAAGTTTCTAGAAGCCTTTGAAAATTCCTTGAACTTTTCAAAAATTCGCCAAAAATATATCAAAATTGAAAATGTAACTTAGCCGATGCTAACAGACCGTTCGTGACTGAAATGTGGTTTTTTAATGAAAATTATGTGACGTCTGGATAATTAAATTACATCACTTACCTGATACTACGAATCAGATTCCTCGTTTTTTCTCGATTAAACAATTAGCATAATTTCTAATTCAGTGAAACTAAAGCTAAGAAATTCAATCGATGCGGGATTTGGGGTAAGCAGAGAGAGAGAGAGAGACAACACCAATTTCAGATATAATTAATTATTTATTCAGTTTACTACATGGATGAATTGTCTTGTCAAATATATATTGGTTTATATATATTGGTCAGAGTCCCATGTAATCGAAGATATCCCATGAAAGTAGCTTTTAAAAAAAAGTAGGATTCTGAGTAATGGTTTAGTTAACAAAAAAAGAAGGATAGGATTGAAATAAGTGAAAATCTAATATATTGCTTACCCAAATTAAAATTTGTGTGCCTCGTGCTTAAGAGCCAGAAGAATTTCCACTATTTGTTTGTGAAATTTCCGTCTAGTTTCAAAAAATCCTTGCAGACAGGGCAAAAGATCCGAGAGGGATTTGATAGGCGGGTAATTTTTGAAGATGATTAACCTGATGATTTCCTCCAGAAAAATGATGTGGTGACTCGATTTCTCCAGACCAAGTTGGAGGGTCCTCAGCGAAATCATAGAGGTAGAGTAACACTGATGTGATACAATTTCAGCTTTCACAAGGATTAGCAATTAACAGATTTGACAGAAGAAACGGAGACAGAAAACAGACCGACAGACGAGAAAACGACTGAACTGATATAACAACGGAAATTAGACTAAATGGATTAATTTGCGGTATCAAACTGACAGAGCCTTCGGCAGATAATGGATAAACTGAAACTTACTCGACGAATTAAAGATCGGGCAGAGCCTTCAGCGGATAATGGATAAACGGAAATTTACTCCATTGATTACAAATCGGACAGAGCCTTCAGCGGAAAATGGACAAACGGAAACTGAACTTGAAAAAATCGATAAGACTGGAAAATTCGAACCCCATTTCTAGCTACATTGATTAGTCGCCATTTTGGGTTTCCCCTCTTAACTTTACGTAATTAGGGGATACTGGAAAACTCGTAAATGATCAGTTTTTTAGGGTAAAGCCACATGCGACGTATGCTATTCGTATAAATCTGATGGATCAATACCAGGCGCATTTGAATTGATTTATTTTATAGATAAATTTGTATCATGAATACTTATAATTTATAAATACCGTTACGTCGCCGGACGTAACAATCAACACTATTACGTTTTTTTAGAGGAGTATTCAGTGATCTGAGGTTCCTTTTCGGAATAATTTAAAGCAAATAAATTAACCCGTAATAGTAAGTATTTACGGTCTTCATAGCCTGACAAAATTATAACATCAGAAAGTGAAAGCGCTAAGCTATATCTATCAGTGCTGTGGGTACTTTGTGATCAATCAACGAACCTGACTTAAAAATCGCAAGGTGGTCGCGACCATTCAGTGAAAACGAGTGACAAAGACAAAAACAAACTTGGTCTCGCAGGAGGTAAAAACACGAAATGTACCCACTGTGGGCAGATGCCTGTCAGAGCAGACTTAACATGTTCAATGTGTGAAAGTCCTTATCATCAGAGATGTGCATTTAGATATGGAACTCTTTCCGATGATGCTGTGATAAAATTTTGGGTTTCGAAGCGTTCTAATTCCCCAAGTAGTTTTTCGCAGGATGACAGTGAAATACGAAAACGTTTAGACACAATCATGTCTCGCATGGGTACAAATACGGCACGAATGGATAAAAACATAGAGCATATTAATGCCATAGTGGATGACGTTTCAGGTAAAATCTCCAACTTGATAGAGAGAGGCACGGGCTGTGAGGAAGAAGTTGAAGATCTGGAAGGAACAGTTGCAGGCCTAATGAGTAGAATGCAACCAGAACAGAAACTAAAGAATGGAGTACATCTGCTAGGAGACACGGAAGAAAAACAACGACGTTCAAGGTACTGAAGGATAGGATAACTGATGACCTTCAAAGGGTATGTGAACCGAAGAAAAGAGACTATCTAATAGCGAATATAGCCAGAATTTACTCAGGTTTTATAGATACTGAAGCTTTGAAAGTATATCATGAACAAACGGATGATCAAAAATTGAGTATATTCCAAGAGCTCTATGATAGTCTGATAGAGAAAAACGTACACAGATTTACTAGGAGGATCAAGAAACGTAACGAACCATGGGTCTTAAGAATGATTCAGAAGCTCTCGGACAAGAAGAAAAATCTTGGGACAAACATCGATTATCAGGCTGAGCTGAGGGCTGCGAGGTCTACAGTAGATTATCTAACAAGCTTACGGCAAAGATGCGCGATTCTAGAAGATCGTTTGAGGAGAATTTAGTAAACTCCGGTGCCAAACCTTTTCACCGATACTTACGTTCTAGCCTGGCTTGCAGGATGAGTACTCCAGGTTTGATGAAAGCGGGGAAAAAAGGCTTGAAGCATGATCCACAGTAAATTGCGAACGTGCTGACAGCTCAGTACAGGATGACTTACGTAGTAGAACCGGACGGCTCGTCCCTAGTGTTACAGGAGACCCGAAGGTAGTGGATTCCTCATCCGAAGTCCAGTTTACAGTTCAGGAAGTTAAGGAATTCTTCAGTTCCCTGAATCCAGGCACTGCTCCGGAACCAGATGAGATTAATGATCGAACACTGAAGTACTTCGAAGGAGTTGTGGCACTATTGGTGGCAGACATAATGTGAAAATTGTTTGAAGAAGGAAAGTTGCCACCTGAATAGAAAACACACACCGTCACGCCCATATGCAAAAATTGTGACAATACTGAACCAAAGAACTACAGACCAGCCTCGTTGACATCAGTAGTCTGTAAATCCATCGAGAGAATAATTGTCAACAAGATTACATTATTTTTACTTAAGAAGGGAGTCATTTCTGATAATCAGAACGGACTTGTTCCTGGAAAATCAGTGGTGACTAACCTTCTACATTGGCTGGACAACTGGACATTATGCCTTGATTCTGGGAATCCGGCCGATGTTATTTATCTAGACTTTGCAAAAGCTTTTGATCGGGTACCCTTTAGGAGATTATTGTTAAAACTAGAGAATTTCAGGATCAGAGGTAAACTAATCATTTGGATTCAAGATTTTCTGCAGTGAGTGTGGGCGATCTTTACTCAGACAGGTACGAGGTCTTAAGTGGTGTACCGCAAGGATCGATCCTAAGCTCAATTCTCTTTGAATTATATGTGGCGGATATCATGGAAGGTTGAAGATGGAGGACAGACTTTTTGCTGATGATACTGAGACTTCTAGTGCATCTTCCTTACCGGGCGATATGCAGGATGACTTGAATATAATTTTCAAGTGGACGGAAGAATGGCTCTTAACTCTTAACTCTCAACTCTCAACATAGAGAAATGTACTGTCTTACATGTTGGGAATAGTAATCCGGGCAATTAGTACTTTCTAGTGGGATTGTTAACTAAGTTGATTTTCTCGCAAATTGATCTCGGAATTACTATCACGAGCGATCTAAAATGGGAGGAGCACATAAATAATATAGTCAGGAAAGCGAACTCGCTTCTGTATAGGATAAAAAACGCCTTCCACTCTTTATCTCTTTGCTTTTTGGTAAAAATTTTTAAATGTACATTCGCCCGGTATTGGAATTTGGTTGCCAAATTTAAAAAAGACATAGAGAAGATTGAAAAGGTGCAGCGTCGAGCAACAAAATCACCAGCGGGAATGCCACGTCTGCCATATATATGAGGGAAGACTAAGCAAACTGCAGTGACCAATGCTATAAATTCGAAGAAAAAAAGGGGATCTGAGAGGGACATTCAAAATCTTGAAGAACAAGTACAATTCTCTAAACATGCTAGCAATCTTCGCTAGGAATACAAACCTACAACTCACAGGGCATAGCCTCGAACTCTACAGAGAATTTGCTCTAATGCTGATAAGATACAACTTCTTTCCATTGCGAATCTGCAACATAGAGAATTTTATACTTTGATGTAAATCTTCTTCAAATGAGTTGATGATTTTTTGAATGTTATTTTGTATTTTTTTGTTTTGATTATTCAACTCTTGACAAATACAATATGTTAATTACTGGAGATACGAATTAATTATTGTTAGGCTAAGATAGAAAATATGTACCTGTTCATGCTACCTTCTCTCTCAAATAAATAATAATAATAAATCCTTTGAAATCTTTTGAAGTTCTTTGAAGCCTTCAAAAGCCTTTCAAAATTCTTCAGAATTGTCAAAAATTCCCCAAAACATTACGAATCCTTTAAAATCTTTTAAAGTTCTTCGAAGGTTTTGAAAGCCTTGACAACTCCTTGGAATTTTTTTAAATGCCTTGAAGTATTTAAAATCCTTCCAAGTGTTTCAAAATCCCTTGAACCCTTCAAAGCTCTTTGAAATTTCTTAAAATTTTCAAAAATAATCTCAAATACTTCAAATCCTTTCAAATATTTTTGAGTTCTTCGAAGCTTTCAGAAGTCTGAAAATTCGTAGAAATTTTCAAAAATACCCTCAAATATTTATGAGACAATGTGCTGCTGAAATGATAAGCTGGATTTTAAAAATATTCACCTCACCACCTATTGTGCGAAAGCTTATTTATTAATATTGCAATATGCCTGAAAAGTACATGTCAAGCTCAGTGGAGTAATGTTAATAAAATAATGGTAAAATGTCCAGTCGAATTTTGCATAGTTGATTGCAACAAGCTTTATTTTCTCAAATTCTGCTACCTAATTATAAATATATTATAAAATGTTAGTAAACAAATACAACTTTGGCTACATATATATACTTCAATGTATTTACGACCTAAATCTGAATTTAAAATCGAATATAATTAGTCAGGCTACTATGCATTGTTGGTTGCCAGGCAACCCTGCAGACTAGGGGGCATCAGGCCCATTCTGGCGGTCGTTCTTCGGACAGTGAGTAAGCGCTGGTCAGATAACCGTGACACACCCCGCGCTGCCATGTTTTTATTAATTTTTAATAAATTATGAATTCTGGTTTAAATAACGTTTACCCAATTCTTTCGCATTCCTCCCAACACACTTCACATATAATCAAATATGGGTCATTCCACAGAATTTCTTAAATTACATCCAAAATTTTGCTTCATCATGTCAGCGATTCAGCCTGTAATTCTTTTCCGAACAGTAGGTGCCCAAAAACATAGGTGCCGAAAAACAAAGTATTAGATTTTTCGTCAGTTTCAATTTCCTTTTCAAGCTCGCTATAAAACTAACATAGCCATAAAAAATTTTAAATGGAAATATTCACCCCAGTCACCTTCCCAAGACAGTCATCCTGATTTTCACAGTAATGTAAACTACCCCTAGCACATTTAAAGAATGTCGTCTCAGCTGCCTTCAACAAAAACAGCCAAAAAACTTCCAAGTTGAAAATAATCACGACAAACATATTGCCAAGGCTTGTAAATATCCTCATTGCCACCGTTATATCCAGCAACACTAAAAAAAACTACCGCTGGGACATTTATCGAAACCTGTCGCAACTATCTGCAAATTCGAAAGCAAAAGCAATAAAAAATACTCACTCCTAAAATCTTCCAAAGAATCTAGTTAATATAGCAATTGCCGCAGTAATAACCAGCAACCCTCGCGGAATATTATAAGTACATTTGACAAACCCCGTCTCAGTTGGTATCGCCTAAAATAAGAAAAAAATTCTTTAATCAAAAACAAATACACCAGACGCCTTCCCAATACTCTATTTAATAAGGCCGTCATCACTCTAACGTTCAGCAACCCTCAAGAACTACTCCCAGTGCTATAAATAAGCCCTATATAAGCTGCCGAAAAATAAATCAGCTAAAAAATTTCAAATGAAGAATAGTCAACCTGGGCATCTTCCCACGACTGTAGTTCATATCATCGTCCATAGATTTGAAAAATTATAATCACAAGCACCTTATAAAGAGTCCACTTCATATCTCCATCCCTACACAATTGTAAATGAAAAATATTCACCACCTGCTAAAACCCTACATATAAGCAAAACACAAGTCTTAATTCTATTGTGAGTTCTTTTCACGTTTTGATCACCCGTGAATGGAACACTTATAATAGATTCTTTTTTGTTACAACCCATTCAACTTTTAACAGTTGCTAAAAGTGAATATCTCATTAGGCCTCAAAGCTTATGAACAAACAAAAGTCTAAAATTATCACATCACTTCCGAAACAAAAGTCAAATTCTAAGGCAGTTATTGTTCCCTTACTCGTGAACACAATTTAAAACTGCATAATCGATATTGAATCCAATCTGGATTTCCTCTCACGGAATCTTCACTTTTATATAGATAGAGACTTTGTAATAGAAAGTCATGTTTTAGAAGAGGTTTATATTTTGACAACTGTTAAAAGCAAATACCTGTCTCACCATACAAAACAATAAACAAATAAAATTCCAAATACTGAAAATTATCATAGTTCGAAATTACTCATTTGAAAAAATTATTTTTGGATTTCTCCTATAATACACTGATCGACGAATTTCTGAACGACCATAACACAAAATTCCTGACGAGCTCAATAAAACTGAATTCCCTGGCGATATTAATCGACCCTCAATGAAGCCATGATGACATCCATGACAGAGTGTTTCGCCGTACAACCAGGGGTTGTGAACATCCCTAGCTATGACGGCAAGAACATGCTCGTTAGAGATTTCATACAAGACATTGTAAATGGAGAATCCTCGGTGCTGGCTAACTGTGAAACACAGTATCTAAAAGCGTTTTTAGCTCGATTAAAAGGTTCGTGCGAGATGATATTCATAGGAGAACTTTTACGACTCTTAATGATTTATTTAAATACCTGAAACGGAGATTCGCACCCCATAAAACATACTCATGGCACGTACATGAAATGTCGACTATTTGAATAATTCGAGAGGAAAATGTTAGTGAATTTTTCAATAGAGTAATTTTTCTTAAATTAGCAGTTTGAGCGGCTCTTGAAGATAAATATCCGAATATTGAACAACTTTTAGTTCCGTTAAATGATTGTGCCCTCAAAGCTTTCAAATGTGGTTTACCTGATAGTGAAGCAAGCTTAGTAAAAGCACGTAACCCTCTGAGTTTGAACGCAACTTTAAAAGTCGCGGTCGAGTACGAAGCATGACAGCAGTTAAATTCTCAATATCCTACAGACCCTTATCATGAATCAATATATTCTCATCAGTTATTTAGATTCATATGATCATAATCCTGGTGCTTATGTTCGTTTTACAACGAATGCACACCTATAAAGCCTATGATCAAAAGCCAAAAAAAATGTAAGACACGCAAGAATTTCCAAATTTTCTGTAGGATTATATTCCTTAATACGGCTATCGGTATACATTTAACTCTCACTGTTGAATATAGTATTAAATTTTAAATACCAATGTGTATTAAAATTAATATCTGAAGCATATGCAATCGCTATTTAGGTATGTGTTTATTAAATTTAATTTACATTCATGATAATTGCTCAAATACTTCCATTTTACACCAAACCAAAATAAGATTAGCAGTAATTTTCGATTCTTAATAATGAGAATTGATACATTCTTACAATTAATCAAAGATAAAATTAGGTTTCCAGTCGAAAAGTTCAATAACGTGAATAAATGACAGATCTAACCTACAATCAACTGCACTCACATTAAATTTCTACCATTCTGGGCAAATTTTGGAAAGAGTTTCGCATGTACGTTGCACTTTGTCACGTCCCGAGCAAAAGGCAAGGGTAGTATGGAAAATAGGAAAAAAGAGAGACCAGTGTGCTGATTATGTCAGGTTGGTAAGACTTGACCAATTATTTAATTGTGGGTTTGTGTGTCACTTATCAGCCCTATGCAGACTGTGTCAGAATTCAGAATTTAAACAAGTGTGAGATAGTTACTTTAACAATCATTTTATTAGAAAGAGTAAGAACAGAGATACGAGTTACATAAATTAAAACTTACATGTACCTTTCTACGCTTGAAAGGGCGAGAGTGAGTTGCTTTGTCGGTTGGATCTCCGCTTTCGACGTAAAACACCGACGGAGTTTTACCGGATGATGAATTGAATAAACTCGGAAGTAATTCAATAATGAGTCCTTTCGCGAACGTTAACACCGCGGACTTTATTCGGAAAGTTGCTCTGCGACGACCGAAAGTCTCAGTCGAAGGGACTTAGTCCAAGACTTGATCACGTTAACTATTTTGAATTTGAACTCGAAAAGATGCGACTTAGTCAGAGTGTTTCTTCGGTCACAATGAGGTAGAAGCCGTTACTTTGTCAAAACTATTCGTTAACCGTGAATCGAAGTGAACAGTATGACTGCCGAGAACGTAAGACGATTGACAAGGGTGGCTCTGGGGTTTTATATATGCTGGGTACAGGCCGGAGGTCACGTACAGTGGTAAAAATGTGGTTTGGCACGCGCAGTGACAAAAATGTGGTTTGGCACGTTCGGTTACAAAACTGTGGTATGGCACGTTCCGCTATAAATTGACGAGGTGTCATTTGATACGCGCGATGCTCGATATTGAGTGTCGTATAGCTCATGCGAGTGACTAACAGTTCTCTATTCAGACACTTTCGGTTACAATCTTGCCTGACTATTTGCATGTTTTTCCACTAAGTGGGTTATATTTTAGTAGTAAACTGGAGTATGACATTATGTTGATGACTTATTACATTAATTCATATATACGTGTATTCGTGTTCCATATGATTAGTTTTGATTTTGTTATTATCCATGTTTCAGATCATTAGGAATATACATACATTCGTATGTTATTAAATACACCTTATATATCTAATGATTTCTATCTTACTGACCGTAGTGCAGTTATCATAGTTAGGTTCAAATTCAGAGAAGATCGGTAATAGTGTTGCTTATAGTTGATAGAGTTTGCCAGGAAGATGCGGGTAAGGTAGGTTGCGCCTAATCTGGGCGTTACAAAATGTTCAAAATTTCGGGATGTAACAGTCCTCCCTTATTAGAATCGTCAGCGTCCTCGATGACTTTAGATTTTTCTTGTTTTTGATTTTTAGTTCTTACTCGAAATTGGCAAACATTGGTGTATTTTTTGAGTGCTGCTCAGAATTGTGTACGTAGATGAACGTGTGTGTTACATGATATGTCTTAAAGAGGTAAGTATTTTCTTGTATCTGTTTCATGGTATATGTCATATGATGTGGTCTGTCCCTTTGTCTTTTCTCTTTTGCTTTGAATGTTGACGTTGGAAGTATGCGTTGAAGAAATTTTGCGTTGTAATCAGATTTATCATGATGTCACTTGGGCATCTGGATCTAATCTTCTCATTGGACTTCGTCAGTCATTGTTTTGCCATGGATAGTGACAGTAGTGCTTCTACAGTCCTATATTCCGACTATTTAATGGATCAACCAATGGAGTTGAGAAAGACTTCGGCTATGTCAGTAGTTCATGTTGAGTAATCCGTTTGTTTTGAGTTCTTTGCAAAAGGTGATCGCGTTCCCGTTTAGGATGTATTTCAGTTAGTTGCAGCGTTCTGTCAGGATGACATCGTTGTCTGTTTCTGATAATCAGTTTTTTGAATTGTTGAACGACATTTTCGGGCCGTCAACAAGTGATACTGATGCGGACAGTGCTTCGTCTGAAGAAGTTACTAATGATTACGTAACTTCCATCATTAGTTTTGATTTATCCTTATTAAATTCAGTGCCGGAAGTGACATCTGCTGTTTCTTTTAATAGTCATCTGTCTGCCAGTGGTTTAGAAATCGACAGTACGAAACTTCGAATTTTTGAATTGGAAAATGCTTTGGGCATCTTCCAATTTGCCTTTTGGAGTGTGGCCCCTTTGAACGCTGTAGAGGTTATTGTTCGAGTGTCTCGCGATTTTCTGGGACTATCTGTGAACGCGAGTAACTTTGCTGTAGTTCGGAAACTGGATTGGAGACGTAAAGGCGTGCTTTTGCGCGTCTCTTCTCTTTAATTAAAACTTCATATCCTAAAAAATTCCTCTCGGTTTCTGTCCTTAGGCTTCCACGTTGATTACGCTTAATATGTTTGTTTTCATTTTTCTTTTATTTTCACATATTACTCTTAGTTTATATTTTGACTCTGTCTTTATGTGTATAGCCTTTAGTCGAGTACAATATTATATCATTGTTTTATTTTTAGATGTCCGCATTGATGATCGTCCCCGACGATTGTCTCTGCAGTCTTTCCATTCAATGTTGCTGAGTCTGGCTACAGTGTTGGGTTTCTACTCTGCACTCACCCGAGTCCTGCAGCTAGAGAATACACATGGGGCTGCAGCTAGTACGTGTAGTCGTCCGGTGGGCAAGGTTGTTCGGCGAGGTCGACGTAAGCGGAAGATCAACGCGACCACTGATGCCGAGCAGTCTACGGACATCGCGTTGCAGGAGGCACGGGACTCGCTATGTACACGTGCTGATGCTTTGTATGACCTCATCAGTGAGCGATTGTCACTGCCGGAGAATTCAAACGCTCGAATATGCACACATATGCATCCGCATTCTTCTGTGTATCTGGGGTCACATTACACCACTTTTTAATTCCTCTTCATTCTTTCTTCTTTTACTTGTCTTTTGATGATGATGTTTTTACCATAAATATTTTTTTATTTTTCAGTCTCGAGGGTACCATCTACCGGTTTTGTCCGTGCGGACGATTTGTCCGTATGGAGTGTTTTGAGTTCTTTTGTCGATGTGGTCACGTTCTATGGGATTCGAAAGGTAACTATTATTTTGAAGTCAATATTTCGAAATTATTCCAGTTTTTAAAACTTATCAGCTACCTTTTCTTGAAAAAGTTTTGTTTTGTTTTCAGCTACCAAGTTCGAGACAGTCTGGGTTTCGGATCTCGATTGTGGAGACCTCAGGGACTTCGACATCGAAATGGCAGAGACGTCCTAACCACCGTTAACAATTTGAACGTTTCTTTTATTCACTTTTTTTTCTTTTTACTAACCCTGTATGTATCACTAATGTTTTTTTTTTGCTAATAAATATGTATGTATTTAATTATCTAATGCATGCTGTGACTCAACGACATGCTTTGGTGTACAATTTAAAATTCCTCTTCGTTTAACATATATGTCGTCGTTTCAAAGCACGCGTTTTGTGTTTAATTAACCTTAAGGATTCCCAATTTACCGTTTGCTTATTTTAACTTAGCTTTTTAGATTACTCGTTCTTCTTTATGTATTCCTTGTTGGTGTTGTTTCTCTGTTGGTGATATGGATACATGTAAACACACATGCATCCATGTACATACATTTGCATATATATACAAACGTATGCGTGTGTGTTGATTCTTCTTTCCAGGCGGTCCGATGTTTCTTATCGCTGTAAGATTACACTCCTTGCACGGGCGGCCATCATCGATGATGACGTTACTGCGTGCTACTGTGCCTTCGTTGCTCTCCTCTGCCACTGTCTGCCATTTTGTCGGAGTACTGATGCATTTCTACTGGTGTTTCTCTCACCAGACGGGCGGATTCTGTGTACTGCGGTAGTGTTTCATTTATTGCAGGCGGCCATAATGAACGCTAACGTCATGTCTGGCGCTTACCATTTTTTCCACTAGCATCGTGGTTAGTCTTTCCGTGGTTACGGTGTGCGTTTAGTCAGCCACACTTAACGTGTGCTGGACTTACGTTTGCAATTATTTTAATTTGGTTATGTGAAATTTTGGTTGATTTTGTGATTAAAATTATCCAAAAACAAGGTTTCCTTGCATCTCCTCCCTTCTTAAAATATTTCGTCGTCCTCGATGAAGATGGAGGTCGGTTTTTCTTTAAGCTATTCGGATATTGGTTACAGGGAGGCGCGCTTGTGATGTTGTCTGCTTTCGAATCTTATCGGTTTGCGACTCTTCCGTGTTGTCAAGGGGCAAAGGCTGCATTTCTTCTTTAATATTATTACTGTCTTTTTGTTGTGAGTTGATTCTTGAACATTTGCATGTTTTTCTTATTAGCTTTCTTCCACAATATATTGTTATTAACAATATTATTCTATTTATTCCCATGGATGTTCCTAACATAATGTGATTGTTTTTTCTTTGATGATGTTGTTTTTGTTGAAATTGTGTGAGTTGGTTTTCGATTTCTTCCAAGGGTTGCCCATATTGAAATTCTTTATAAGTTTTTTTTCATTGTATTTGTAATTCGTTTTCTTTTATGGGTGAGTTTTTGGGAAAGTTGAATATTACAGAGGATATGTTAGCTATGTTTGATGAGAATACTGGATTATACATATATTCCTCTTTGTTTCTATTTATTGTTATTCCTATTAACGTGGTATCTTTTGTTCTGGCAATACATCCACTTCCCAGTCGAATTATTCCGGAATTTGAAATATATTCTGGTTTTGTTTTCTTATTAGGGCAATTAATGTTGATGAGTTCTGGTCCTATTGTTGAATATAACCATGCTTGTAGGGAAGGTATTTGTGTCCAAAATGAGCTTTCTTGTAGAGTGATTCTCACGTCACAATTTTGGAGGGTTGTTATTGTTGGTTTGAGTAGCATGATGACTTCACAGGATGAGCTGCTTGAGGTTGCATGTATGGGTTGATTTGCTTCGCAAATGGTGTTGTATATAGTTTTTATGCAGGTGTTTTGGTATTCTTTGTCTGTTAAGAAAAATCTCTGATCGTCAGATGATAAGGCAATATATGTTTGTTTAGGTAGTATGCAGGCTGCTCCAGTGAATTTTTCTAATTACATTTTGATATACTGAATATGGGTATATTTTATACATTTGATAGAAGTTTCTTTTTAAGAGAGGGATGTCTATAGTCACCATCAATTTGTTTGAGTGGTAACCAACGTCCGATTTTCCTATTTGATGCAAGTCTTCAGCTTTGATGTGCGTACTTGGCAGTGGAAACTCGTATTCGCCTAGTTCTTTGTTTATTTCTGTTACTATTTGCTGTAATTAATCATTGGTTATCAGGGCTGAGTGCACTTTCTTTTCTCTTGCATTTATCATGATGTTTGTGAACTGCTGCGGGGTATGGTATGCATCATCGTGTTTGGATTCTACTTTTGCGGTCCATTGCCTTATGTAATTTAGATATAATAGGTTGTTTATGCTTTTTTCTTGAATTTGCATGTTTTTCATTGTTCCTTCTAACAATGCTTGCATTAGAATTATTTCGTGTGCTCTTGTACCCAATTCTTTATGTATGTTTCGAATTTCTGCCTTTACTATGTGGGTTTGTTTTTTCAGTATCTGGCTTAAATTGTTTTGTTTTCCTACAATTCGTTAATCATTTCTGTATATTCTTCTCCGTCTTTTGAAGTTAAAAGTCCAACGACTGGCCCCAAAATGGAAACTATGAAGCCTAACATTGGCACTCGGCGTTTCTGCATGGTTCTTGGCATTGAACTGGTTTCAGGTTTATAATATTGTATTTCTGACAATATTCTGTTTAGCTTTTCGTTTTCAATTTTGATTCTGTTGATTTTACTCATCAGGGTGTCTAACTTGACTTCCTTACGGCAGTCTTGATAGGTTGACCTCTTCATGCAAATCTCATCATTGTAGTTGGTGTCTCGTATTAGATCCTTGGTGTGGAAATGTTGACTGATGTTTCCAATGTCCAGAAATATGACTATTCTCCAATAACTCTGAGTTAATCGTATAGGTTCCAGCCTTTCGTAAAACAATCCGACATTTTCCTTTAAGGGTTAAATCTTGTAGTGCATGCGACTTCCTGTGATGATTGGAAGTAGGATGAATATTATCTGTTTCCATTTGGTGCGCCTTGTGGTAGAATTAAGCCACTCCGTATATATATCTAAACAATGAGAATTACGTTAATAAAATTTATAATGATTAATTTGTATGAAATTTCTTTCTGAGAAAAAGGAAAGAAAGTAGGCAACCTCCAATTCCTCTTCCTTTTCATTCGTTTTTCTATTATTTTTGATTTTTATTTATTTTATTTGTTATTTTTCGTGATGATGTTATGAAAATGGGAGATAAGAAGGCAACGTCCACATCCTCTTCCTTCTTTTGTTTTTATTTTACGTTTTATTCTTCCTCTTTTCATCACATCATACATTTTTAGAAAGATACAGAACTTCGACTAAATTAGTATTAGTAGTTAAAACATATATATATTCTTCGTATATGTTGTTTGGTTAGGATTTAATGATATTACTAATTATATTTATTCATAATACATATATTAATTGTAGTAATTGCTTGTTTCAGTAAAAGAGTTTTTTTTCAATTTATTACTGTAATTAAGTAATTATTATTAATTATTATTATATTATATATTGTCATATATTTTATTACGAATAATCAATGAATTTATATTAGTTCTCATTCAGAGAGCCCCAAAACTCTTCTTCTGATACTACACCCGTCGTGTCGTTGCTTTCCGCGAGCCGTTTATTTCTCAAAATTTCTTTAGTGCTCGACTCCATTCTATGTCCCCTTAGATAACAATACTCGCAGCAATTTTCCCATTTAAATAATTTAATTAACATTTTGGAATCGTTATCTACGCATAAGACTTATGTGTCTTCAACTTCATTGCTCAAGTTAACTTCTTCACTGAAAAAGTAAATGTTTTCTAGTTCTTTCATCATTTTTCTAGCGGCTTCATGTTCTGCTTTTCTAACTTTCTTTTCGCGTTCGCTAATCGTAATAAATAGGTTTCCACGTTTAATGTCTTCTACGACACACTTGACTATGAATCTTCGGGCATGCGGAGGCCATTCCTCTTTATGCACGCTGAAATTAGGCTTTGTTAGATCATATTCTGCGGTCAGCTCCTCTAACGGTCCTTTTGGGAATTCCAATTCGTTTATGTCACCTTTCGGATGGGTTATTGAAGGGTATATTTGTCACTTGGGGAGTCTAGTTAATATGATCGAAGCGGCCATCCTGTAAAATAATATGTTATGTTATAATTTGTTACTCATGAGCGATTTTTAATTTGTCCACGTGTTTTTGAAAACGCTCTCCATCAGCTGTTTCCAAAATAGCGGTGTGCTTATCTAGTATATCTAAAATTGTGTAGGGCCCATGACTTTCACTATCTAATTTGTTAGTTTTGGTTTTCCTTTTTACATAAATGTTATCTCCTACTTTTCCAATAAAAGGGTTTGTTTCTCTGTCATAAAATCATTTAGATCTGCATTTAGCATTACCTAATTTTCCGGCTGCTATGTTTCTAATTTCAGATAGTCTTATTATTAAATCTTTTAAATAATACCCGTAAGTTTCTACCTTTTCATATGAATGGAATGCACTAGGGATGCACGAAATTTTTCCGAATATCAATTCGAAAGGTGTAAATTTAGTTGCTTCATGAATTGAAGTGTTCTAGGAAAACATTGCAAAGGGTAATAGTCAATCCCAATCGTCGTAATAATCTGTGTATGGTCGGATGTAATCGACTAACACTGTATGACTTCTTTCCAAGGACCCATTCGATTGTGGTCGATATCCTGAGGTAAATATTTGGTTAATTCCAAATATTTTGGACAATTTTCTTAGGAGGTTACTTATAAAAGCACTTCCACGATCGGTTAAAATGGCTCTTGGTGCGCCATATTGATTGAATTCTTAGCTAGAGCATGCGATATTGTTGTAGCTGTTATGTCGGGTATTGCTATAGCAATACAATATTTTTACAAATTGGCCTGCATAGTGAGAATATGTCGATTTCCATCAGGGGTTGTCGGCAATGGTCCTACTGTGTCGAGTGATACTTTGTCGCCAATATCTATAGGTGTATCTGTAATAATCATGCGTTCGTGGGTTTTGGCCCGAATAATTTATTGTTCTTGGCAAACACTACATTTTCTCACAAATTCCATGACTTGTTATTTTATTCCTGGCCACGTAAATCTTTCTCGTATTCGTCCATAATTTTTGTTAACTCCCTTATGTCCTCCTATCTTACTTTGATGGTTTTCGATTATTATTGGACCGCGATCTTCTTCGGGTGGCACACACACACTTCCATAGCAATATGTGATTTTGATATTGCTGTCATCGAAAATTTGTTTTAGAACGTCTACCAGGGTGCCTTTGGACAAGCTTTCTGTCAGATTTACTTGTTTTGAGATTCGGAATGAGTTTATGTTTTCTCTTTCGATAGTTACACGTAAATTGTGTGGACCAATTCTCCGATTTTTCTTATTTAATTCGTCGAAATGGTTTTGTTTTAAGATGATCGCATATGCTTTATAACGGATCATTGGCTTTTATGTCTATTAACAAGCACCCTACTGGCGTAGTGAATTCGCAGTCTTCGGAAAGGAAATGTACATAGTTTCTTCTGAGATACGTTAAGTTTTCACGGCTACCTTTTATATTCGGAAATACATTGATTTTAGCAGGGTGAGTGTACTCAGTCGGCAATGTAGGCTGGATGCTAGTGATTGATGTGCAAGTGTTGTCGTCCTCTATAATTAATTTTTCAGTCTCGGATCTTGAAACTGCTTGTTGTAGTCCACAGGCTGATGGATGAAATGTTTCTAATTTATCCAGCGTATTAGGCGGTTGAGGTGCGAAAGTTACACTTTTGCGTTGTCTGATCTCAGGGGGTATTATTTGTGTTGACTGGAATTCTTCTTATTTCTCAAGTTTCATGTCTTCGCTATCTTCGCTGGATTGTGAACTTTTCACTTTTTGTGTTTTGAGTTCCTGTAGTTCATTTCCAGCCCAATTTATCACTGAATCTATTCTTCGAGTGAGTTCACTCTCGCTATCGGGTTCTAGTTCCTCAATAGCATGAATAATTTCTGGATTGTCTTCTCCTTCTGATACAGCCATAATGCTTACGTGTGCTTCTTTGTTCTCTTCTATCACTCCCTCCTTTTCCCAATCTTTATGAGCTTCCAAAAATGCGTTGAATCGTGTGAATGAATTTTTTCATTCTTCCCTAGTTAGTTTTGAGCTATTAAGCTCTTTTCTTTCTTCAATTGGTTGCTCGTCCTTTTCTTCTTCTTCTTCTGAGCTGTCCTCACTATCGCTTTGTGGAGGATTCACGGTTATGATGGTTTCCGTGAGTGTTTCTACTACTGGACCTTCTTGTTCTTCTTGAGCGATTTCTTCTTCAAAAAGTTCCTGGAAATAAGTTGTGGTGTTTATTACGGCACTTCTGTTTATATCGCGTCGGTACTGGCTTCGCAGTAATTGGGTCGAGTTTTATTTCTCATTTCTTCGACCCTTCTTCTGAGCAGGCTTTTGCTTATTCCACTTTCATTTAGGTCCTCTATAGGTTTCAAAGTAACGCCCGTGCGTTGACTATCGTGCTTGGGTTTGAAGGTTATTCGTTGGGGTCCTGAAGTGAAGGGCCTTGATGTAACGGGTTTGGTTGATGGTCCTTTCTTCGTTAATATCGAGGGTCTATTTGAAGTTTTGGTTACAGGCTTTGCTTGTCTTTCAGTACCTTACTTAGTTTGACGTGATTTTATTGGTAGTAACCTGGCACTTTTCTCCTCTTTTTCGTTTTCGCTTTTCTCTGAAGAACTTTCTATTATGAGATTTCTGGAAAGGGCATCAGCGTTTGTTTTCAATTTTCCAGGTTTATATTCGAAATCATACTCGTAATCCCTTAACTGTAAACTCCATCGTATTAATCTCTGTCCCGGATATTTCACTGAGTTTATCCATTTTAGTGGTTCATTATCACTGACTAGTGTAAATGCCCTTCCATACACGTAAGGTCGATACTGCCGAACTGCGTATAAAACAGCGAGACACTCTTTTTCAGTAGTAGAATAATTGCATTCTGCACTGTTCAATACGTGAGAGTAAAATGATATTGGAAGATCTATGTCCTCCTTCTCTTGGCTTAACACAGCTCCGACAGCGTATCCTGAGGCGTCCGTAGTTATGGTGAATGGTTTCTGAAAATCTGGACACTACAAAATGGGCTTTTACATAAAGCTTGTCTCATAGTTTCAAAACTTTCTTCTCTTTCTGGGCCCTAATTAGACGGGGCCCCTTTTCTAAAAGATGGGGCAAAGGCTTCGTTTTGCTGCAAAATCTTTAATAAATTTTCCCTAATATCCTGCAAGACCTGAAAATTGTTTTATATTCTTCGGATTTTTTGGAGTAGGAAACTTTTTAACAGCTTCAATTTTCTTTGGATCGGGCTTTACCTGTTCCGTCGTCACATAAAGGCTAGAAGCTGGCGAGTATTTTCATGCAAGTTTGAACGCGTCGAATTCGCGCGAGTTCGACCTGAAGGTAGATGGGAGAGGGCGAGAGTAGGAGTGGAAGGATGTGTGCATGCGCGAGAACGGCGTTGGCTAAAGGCAGTGATCAGTTGGCTTTCATTGATTGATCCTTGGAGGGCTCTCGCGCATCCGTTCGTCATTTTCCGCCATTCGTGCGTTCTTTTTACACTTTCCACGAGTGAAAGCTGGAATCCAATCGACTCAGCACGACTCCGCCTGCGAACCAAGAAATAATTGATCCCCTTTCCATTTGTGAAAACGGGATTTCGATTGACTGAGTACGATCGGAAACTCCCTAGCGAGTCAAATCAAAGCGACCACGTGTGCGACGCCAACGTCGGTTTTCTCGGATTTCATTTTGTTCTATAGCATAACTCCGATATGTTCTTGTCGCGATTATCTCAATGGATTTTTTCTTATTAATTTGAATAAATGGGTTCTTTATGTCGACTAACGCTTTTTCCCCAAAAAGTGTGTGGTTCCTTGAACCCAGACCAAATTTAAATATTTCTTAGCTGTTTATTTTCAGATCAACGTGAGAAAATTAAAAATTTAACTAAATTGTCAAGCCACCGAAGCCAAGGCAATCCCAAAATAGAACATGATGCCTCCTGTAAGGTATGAATTTCATGCCTCATACTTTGTTGTGAGTGAAAGTTCGTGAGAGTGCGGAATCCGTTGGTGTCTCGAACGTGTAGGGGTCGACGTGACTCGCGCCAGGGCAAGCGCCTCATTCCGGTCAAACCACTGCGCGCTCATCTCAACACTGCCGGTGAGCGGAATCTTTGCCATTCACGCGCCACACGGTTTCAAGGCTCGTCGAGGAGGAGAGCAGCTAGCGTCCCAAGCAATTCATCTCGCATGTCGCTCCCATCAAGGATCTTCTCAAAATCCAGTTGGCCGCTGCACTGAGGTTCCAGAGGAAGGTTTAAGATAAGTGTAATTCTCATATTGTAAGTGTTTTTTAGTGTCTTTCGGTGGTTCGGTTTTCGCGATTATGTCAGGTTGCGAATTCTCCGAGCTTCCGGCAACGGACCGGCCCACGTGGCCTTTCCAAGTTTGAATACGCGCAAACGCATAAATTCAACATCGGCCTTGCTGATGCTTATAGTTCAAGCTTTTACGAATCAGGCAGATGTCATAATTCCCGATGGGTCCGTGGGAGTTAGGACACATTTTATGATATATATGGTTTTCACTGTGTGCGCCACGACCACCCGAAGCAGCTACGTTAGGTTACCCTAGTAATGTATTTATTTATCGATAAGTTATAATAATGATTTATAATTGAAATAATAATTTATAATATTGTTTAATAAATTCTTTATTATTGATAATTTATTATCAATAATGTATTTATTCGACAAAATGGAAATTTTTGAAGAGAGTTGAGTATCTTTCTGGATTTAATGGTAACAATAAACTTAAGTAGATTCGCGCTTCATTGATAGGCGTGTCGCGAAATTCTCACATTGCTTGGGTGGAAGTGCGGGTTCGCAATTGATAATCATGACTTTTGCGTGGGGATACTTGTCACGGTACTGCTAAAGCCTTCGTGATTTTATTTTTAAAAATTTAAATTTTTTATAGAAAGGCTTATCATTCTAAATCGCTTTTCTTTGTTCTTGCGGTTCTCGTCATAAATTTTGATTGGGTGTATTGCTTTGAGAATAGTTGCGAGAACGAGAATATTACCAAGAATATAAACGGGGGATGAATTTTTTGAGAGTTCATGAGAACGATCCGAAGTCAACATAACCTCAAATTTCAACAGAATTTTTGATGAATTGGCAGTAAATCCGAAAGGAGATAGTTAATGTTTCAATATTAATGTTTGATTGAAATAATATTCGATATGTTTCAATTGAAGTTTTATTTGATATTTGATATTGATGTTTTAATAGTTTCATTTCATGCAAACAACGTAAGCAATAACAATATTGTTGAAAATAATAAATTCTCGAATTATTCTAAAATTCTTCCAGAATCTCATGAATCCGGTCATATTCTCCGTTGTCTAACCCGAATTTAAATTATCGAGAATTTAGGAACTCCATCTCGTCATATGAGACCATACCAATCATACACGTAATTCCTCTCTTGTTGCGACCGTCCGAGGCAGCCCTTGCCAATTGCGAATAACAGACATCACCAGTCTTTTCAAAGAGTATTCGAAATTAATTGACGAGTTGGCCGCGCTCAAACCTGAGCATCGGACTATCAATGCGTTTTCGGGAATACGTACAAATTACTATGACGTCGCGACTTGGGTAACTGAAAGACAAACCGCGACACCGATTGCTAG
>JAABKJ010003865.1:0-25234 GCA_011634705.1 Andricus grossulariae
GACGAAACCAAGAAAACACAATTATCGATTGACCTCATTTTGCAATTAAACATTATTTAAGAATAAACGATTGTTAAATTTTTTATAACTTCCTAGGTATCGCTGGAGTATTTTGAATATGCCCTGCAAATATGAACTCATTTGAATAATATCTGTTCGTGTTAGAACGATTTAATTTTTTAAACCTAATTAAATCAGGGAGAAACTTTTTTTGAATATTTTGTTTTTATTATTAAAAATAAACATTGAGTTACTAAAATTCTCATAGAAAAAAGTTTCATATCCACATCCTATACAATTCTACATATTCAAAAAATTGATTTTTCGATTTTGAAAATTTTCTTTTTTAAGACGATCGGACAATACTTTTACGCGTATTCGAGCGTCGGGCTGGTTCTTGCATCCGGCGGGTCAATTAACCATTTTATTTAAAAATGTAACTACTATATTTTCCGTTGTGAATTCACCTTTTTTGTTTTAAAACTCAATCACTGCTTGGTTTAAAATTTACCTACTTTGTTAAAAATTCAATCACTGTCTGGTTGATAATTGACCTACATTATTAAATATTAATTTTATTGGTTGAAGATTAAACTATTATATTGAAAATTCGTTTGTTATTGTCACGAATTAATTTTTTCAACTCAAAATTTAACGCTAAAATTATTGGTAGAAAATTCAAAGTTTTCAGTTGAAAATTTAACAATTTGGTTGAAAATGTATCTATTTTGTTGTAAATTCGTCTGTTTTAGTAGTAAAATTCTTCTTTCTGATTGAAGTTTTAACTAATTGGTGGAAAGAAAAAAGAAAACTTTGTTAAAAATTCATTTCATGAGTTGAAGGTTCATCTCTTTGGTTAAAAATTGAATTATTTTGTTAAAAATTCGTTTTCATTTTCGGGTTTGAACATTCAAATTTTTTCTAGAAAATTTGCCTTTTTGGTTTGAAAATTCAACAATTTGGTTGAAACTCTTTCCCTTCACTAAAAAAATTTTCCTGGCTAAAAATGCAATGCTCTTGTTAATAATTCGTCTTTTTCACTTCAAAATTCATCTGTTTTGGAGAAAAGTTTATCTTTTTTTGCTTAAAAATGCAACTGTTTGGTTAAGAATTCAACTATTTTGTTAAAAATTGATATTTTTGATTAAATTCGACAGTTTTCAGATTCAAATTAGAAACTTTTGTTGAAGGAATCTGTATTATCATTAGAGAATAACAGCAAATTTTTAACGTCTTTTTCAAACTAGATGGAGTTATGAATTTAAAATAATTTTTTTCTAAAAAAAGATCTTCTCAGAAGATCCCAGCGGAGTGAAAGGAGAAGATCTTTTTTCAGAAAAAAATTAATTAAAAATCTTTTGTCGGCTGAAATATCAACTATTGAATTTTTCGTTGGAATTGATCTTTTTTGATCAAAAATTTAAATACTTGCTTGCAACTTAAACTTCTTTGTTAATAATTCTTTTTTTTAATTCCTAATTTTAGTTGAAGATTCAACTATTTTGTTGAAAATTCGTCTTTTTTGGATATATTTAACTCCTTTCAATTCAAAATTTGAAGTAAATTTAGTTTAAAATATGAATTATTTTATCAAAAAATTTGCCCTTTTTGCTTAAAAGTTGAACTAATTGGTTGTAAATGCAACTGTTTGGTTGAAAATTAATTTTATTGTTGTTGAAAATTCAATTATTTGGTTAAAAATTCAACTTTTTAGGTAAAAAATTGAACTATTTTGTTGAAATTACAATTCTTTTGTTAAAAATTAAACTATTTTGTTTAAAAGTAATCTTTTTTGTTTGATAATTCAACTGTTTTGTTGAAAATTGGTCATTTTGGATTGAAAATTCATCTTTTTTGGTAGAGTTTTATGTTGTTGCAGATGCAACTGTCTTGGCTGAAGATTAACATTTTTGGGTTTAAAATCAACTGCTTTCTAAAACGCTCGACATTTTAGTTCGTAAACTCACTTCTTTCGTTAAGAATTCATGTCTTTTGATAGAAAATTATTCTTTTTTGATTAAAAATTCAACTATTATTCTCCTATCTTCAAGGAAAATCACTAACTTACCCTGTTTTGAGAGCTTTTTAGGCTATGACGCGTCCAAATGAAAATATGCTATTTCGGCAGAACCGAAGATGGCACATTTTATTTCGTCCTACCGGGATAGGACCTTTTAATTTGAACACGTCTAAATTTTGACTCAAAATCGAGGGGTGTGGAATCATATTTGTTCTGCCACCCTGGGCAGATCAAGTTTTGCTTGATAATCTGTGACGAAGAAGGGTGGAAAATGTTTTCAAAATAGCGTGACGTAGTTTTTGAACGGCCCCATATATAATTTTCAACTAATAATTTCATGCGCGCCAAGTGGAGAAATAAGAAAAAAAGAGTTTGAGAATAATTTTATCCGCGGTCTGATTTGAAGCACTAAAACGACTTTTTCTCAAGAATTCTCGAAAGGTTGCCGCTTTCTCAGACGAAATCGCAGAGACGAGCGAGGGATAAAAAAGTGCAGTCTTCATTATCGAATATCCGCGAATTGCGAGACGAATTTTTTTTCGACTTTTGCACCGACAGCGACGAAAGGAAACTTTTTTTCTCACGTTTGAGTGGGCAACTGCGGGCATCAATAAATATAAGGCAGAACGGTGTTGGGGAATAAGAGTCCGAAGTTATCGGTTTCGCGCCATATTAGGGAGCTTTTTACTTGCTAACGAGGTTTACGAGTATGCGATTTCGTGTCGCGGATTCACGACTGTTGTAAAGACTCGCGGGGATCGCATGAGTAATTACAATGGAGCTTCAGGTAATTAACGCTGGCCTCCGCTTCGACGATAAACAAGAAACTGCTTGGGAAATAAACGCCCGCCACTTATAAAAGGGGGCACAGGGGCATTTTTCGCACTTTAGGTTTAAAAATCAGATATCGAAAAAGAATCTTTAATGCAGAAATTAATTTAGGGGTAGCTCATAAACTACGGCACAGTGCCAGGGAATGGGGGTTTTTATAAGTTTTGTGACTATTTTTATGTAGGGGGAGGGGGGGGGGTAACGCAGAATGTGACATAACATATGGAAAATATAAAGGTAATTAAGAATTTTTTGAAATGGTTGAAAAAATGAAAACTAGTAATTTTATTCTACAAGTAAGGCATCTAAATAGAGACATTCAGACTCATTCCCATATTCCCTCTTTTGCACCTATTTCAAAGATTTCCTAGTTCCCCTGTATTCAACAAACTTTCCCTTCTTCCATTTTTTCATAGATGCGAACTGAATTAATAGAACTCAATCATAAAATCCAACTATTTTTGGTTGTAAGTTAAGTTTTTTTAATTGAAAAGTCTAATATTATATTTTTGGTTCAGAATTCATCTCTTTTGGTTGAAAATTCGACTTATAGGTTGAAGATTTCACTATTTTGTTAAAAATTATTTTTGTTTCACTTGAAAATATAACTAATCCATTTTCACCGGAAAATCCACAGCTTTTAGTTGAAAGATCAACTAATTCATTTTTCATTGAGAATTGATTTTTCGTTAGAAAAATTTAACTACTTGGTTGAAAGTTAAACTAATTTCTTAAAAATTCATTTTATTGAGTTAAGATTTCACTATTTTGTTGAAAATTCGTTGCTTGCTCTATGAAAATTGAGCTTCTCAAGCGAAATTTTAACTATTCTCTTTTTGTCCAAAAATTGATGCTTTTTAGTTTAAAACTCAACTATCAAATTTTCAATTGAGAATTCATCATTTTGATTGAAAATTCAACCACATTTATTTTATTTGTTTAAGATTTAACTATTTTCTTGGAAATTTTGTTTCTTTTTCTTGGAAAAATAGCGATTTTTTTATTGGTTGTAAATTGATCGTTTTTAGTTGAAAGATCAATAATTTCGATGAAAATGTTAGAAAAAGTTTGTTTAAAATTCATTTTATAAGTTGAAGATTCATCTTATTTGTTGAAAATTGATCTATTTTGCTTAAAATTTGTTTTTTTTGGATGAAAATAAATTTTTTGAATTACAAATTTAATTATTCTATTTTTCGTAACAAATTAGAGGGTTGCGCCGACAGCGGCGCAAATTGGTCGCTGGAATTGCCGCGAACAAACAAAAGCCACCGAATCACCCGGCGGAAAGAAATCTGGTACCATGTAAATATACTTAAGATTACGTAAGATGATGATGATTATTGATGATTATCATGATTACGCGGCGCTTCGCTGCCGCACCGAATTCGAATAAGCGGCGGCGCTTGATCGTTTTTAGTTCAAAATGAAGCTATTTGATTGAAAATGAACTTTTTTGTTAACAATTCATATTTTCGAGCTGAAAACTGAACTTTTTTTGTAGAATATTCGTCTTCTGGGCTTAAAAATTCAACTATTTTTTTGAAAATTTGTTCCTTTGTTTGAAAATTACATTATTTTGGTAGAAAATTAGACTATTTGGTTGTAAATTAAATTTTTAGTTGAAAATTAATATCTTTTGATTAAGGATTCAAGAATATTGTTGAAATTTCATATTTTTCAATTGACTTGGACTGTACTTTATTCAATATTGAAATATATTTTGCCTGAAATATCAACAATTACATGGTTGATAAGAGTTCCCTGGTGGAAAAATCTATCTGTATTTTTTCCGCGGCCTTTCTGCAATCACATTTGCAGATAGATGCTGATAAATCTTCCTTCTTTCATCTGTAAAACTCCCCAATTTTTCTGCTAATTTGGTCTCACGGATATTTGCGTGAAAATTAGTCTGTAGAGAAAAATTATTTGCAGCCAAGTGCAGAGAATCTCAGCATCTCTCTGTCTATCTTCTGCAAATTCTCTGTAAATCAGGTGTGACGGAGATTTGCAGAAAAAATTACCATTCAGAGAGAAATGTTTGCAGACAAATGCAGGGAAGCTCTGTTTTTTTCTACAATTTCTCTGGAAACTAGGTCTTACCCAAATTTGCAGAAAAAGGACTGTGAAAAAATCTGTCAGTCTCTACTTTCCTACCACATTTCGGAAACTTTGGAAGAATTGCAGAGAAAATCTGTATTTTTGCGCCTAAAAGTTTGTGTGCATTGTTCTGCAACTTTACTATTTTCAAAATTGCTAAAAAGAGTGGCATTTGTACTTATTACAACGAACGTACATTTTTGGTAAAATGGAAGAGGAATGCATAAAAATTCAGAGAATTAATTTCCGCAGGACAATGCAGAGGTTCTCTGCATCTTCTCTAATTTTTTCCAATTGCAGTAGTAAAGCGAAGTAGCCGCAGAGTAATGCAGAGCATCTCTGCATTTATACTGAAGTGTTTCAATTTAATCAGTAAAGCAGATACTTTTGCAGAGTGATAAATTTAAATTTGAAATTTAAAGCCTTTCCGGGTTTCAATCGTGTGCAAAACTACGAATCTTGCCGACGTTTCGTGAACATTGCATAGATTCTCTACGATGCCTATGATTGGCCAGAGCGCCCCATGGTTGGGACTGCTTGAACTTGATTGGCCAATCAAGTCTTTTTTTTTTAAATCCCGGGTGGACGGAAAGCCAAATCGGATTGGTATTGTATCGATTGTCCCTATTGATGTTATTAGGGTGTCTTAAGATTTCGATTGCTTCTCTATGTTTTCTTCGAAAAATATCCTACGTTTTTGCGATGACGATTGTTTTGTTAAATACAATGCTATGCCCTATTTCAATATGATGCTCAGCTAGTCCCGATTGCGTGAAATGTTTTAGCCTGATTTTACTCTCATGTTCCTTTACACGTTCGCTCACCGCCCTCCCGGTTTCTCCAATATAGACTTTGCCACAAGAACAAGGGATTTTATATACTCCCGGATCACTAAGAGGTAACTTTTTATCATCAGGGTTGTTTAGAAGTTGACCTATTTTCGCTGATGGTTCAAATATGGTTTGGATGTTGTGTTTCTTTAGAATTCTTCCTATTTGTTCTGTGATACCTCGAATGTAGGGTAGGATGGTAGTCGCTTTTCTCTCTCTTTCTTGAGTGGGTCGTGTTGACTCGTTTTCTTTTTAGTGTATTTTCTTATTTCTTTCTCAATTTGTTTATGTAATCGTTTTGTATTAGGATTTGTTTAACATTTTGTAATTCCATTTGTAAGTTATCTTTATCTGTTATCGAGACAGCTCTGTATACAAGGGAATTGATGACCGATTGCTTTTGAGATGGGTGGTGGTGGGAGGAGGCATGCAAGTATCTGTTTGTATGGGTGGATTTTCTGTAAACTTCGTGTCAAAATTGTTAAAATTATTTTAGACTGATGTAAGAAATTTTATTTTTTATGGTTTATCTCAGGAATCGCTTTTTCAGGGTAAAAATGCGTGCTAAAGTCGCATTATCAGTTTGTAATAAAAATTGATTTCCATTTTCACAGAATTTTCGCACACAAAAAACAATCGTTAAACCTCTTTATCTATGTGCGCACAATTCTTTTACACAGGGCTTCTCCATGTGTCAGTATTGCACTGATTCCATACGGCGATGTGTCACAAATCAACATTATCTTCTTTGTGTGATTAAAATACTCTAAAACTGTTAATGATGTAATTTCCCTTTTCATATTTTCAAAAGTTTCAATACATTTCTGAGTCCAATTAAAATTATCTTCTTCCAAACAATCAAATAGCGGTTTCAATTTATGTGCTAAGTTTTGAATCAATATACCAAAATGATTGACTTCACCAAGAAAACTACTTAATTGCGAAACAACTTTGGGTTCTGGAGCATTCAAGACACATTCCAATTTCTCGTGTTTCGGTCTAATGCCCTCTTCAACTTAGCTCAGTCCAATTAAATGGGTTTCAACATCTTTCGCTGAGATTAAATGTCATCTAAAAAAATTACTACGTCCAGAATGCCCAACAGCAAACTTTTTGTTACACTTTGAAAAGTTCCGTATCGAGTTACAACACTGTATAGTAATCTCGTGTATTTAATTAATCCTAAGTGAGCAATAAATACTACGATTTCTTGAGATTCGTGTGGCAATAGTAATTGTTGATATGCTTCCGAAAAATCAAACTTAGTGAAATATCGAGCCCCTCCCACAGTCTCAAAAATCTCTTCTGTTTTAGGGAAGGGAATAATGATCTACTGCAATATATTTATTTAACGTAACCTTATAATCTCTACACAGTCGCACTAAGTCATTTGATTTATTTATCGGAACTATTGGTGTGATCCATTCACTAATCTATACTAGAATTAAAATTCCAAGGCTCCTTAAGCGATCCAGCTCCTTTTCCATTTTAAATTTTAATGCAAAAGGTAATCTTATTGGCTAGCACCTTGGCTTTGCGTCTGCTTTTCAATTTATTTTTAGTTCGCCTTTATTGAACAATCCAAGCAAGAAATCAAAAACATTTGGAAATTTGTCTCGAATTTCAATAATTTTTTTTTCAAAACCTACACCTTTTCTAACCAAGTACAAAATCTGTTTGGAAAACATTTTTTTCTCACAATTCCGACACTTAAATATCCAATTACATCAATTCAATGTCCTCTATACGCATTTAAAGGTGAAATAATTCGTTTAAACAATACATCGTTAAATTTTTTATCATAGTCCTTATCGGAAATTGCAGCAATCGCCACGCTGGTATCTATTTCCATTTTAATCAGGATTTCATTCATGAATATTGTTTGGAAAATAGGATCAACCGAAGAAGAAAAGAAAAGATTGCTACTGCTTACTTCTGAAATTAATTCGCCAATTCGAAAAAAAATCATTCACAAATCTATTCTGTTCACCTTCATCTGTTGATTCCTCTAATTTAAGATTTTCTACAACATTTTGTGAATTTTTCTGTATGAGTTTAGAAACTATTTCATTTTCAGTAAATCTACTTATGAAACTCACGACGAAAAAGAATTTGCTCTACATTTTGAACTCAAAATGATATGTAAAATATTTATTTGTAACAGAAAAAAGACTGATTTATTAATTATTAAGTAAAGAATCATACTTAAAGTATTAACAGAGAACAGCATGACATGGTGCAAAACATATATTTATAAAAATATACATCATATTATTATATTTTAATACATCCTCTTAATGAAAAAATTGTTTAGTATTTAAATGATTAATTCATAGTAATATAATTCATGAACTATTAATGAATGATACTATAATTTATAAATTAATAATATTGATTATACCACACGTATAAAGAGAAAAAAGCATGAAATGTTAAAATGCATATATTTATATGTCATATATAATTTCATTTTACAATGTAGATTCAGAGGCGATATTAAAATATAATAGTATGATGTATTTTTTTTTGAATATGTGTTTTAACACATATCATGCTTTTCTCTGTTAATACTTTGGATATGACTCATTAGTTAATCATTAATGAATCAATCTTTTCTCTGTAACAAATAAATATTTTACATATCATTTTGGGTTCAAAATGTAGAGCAAATTCTTTTTCATCGTGAGGTTCATAAGTAGGTTTATTAAAAATGAAATCATTTCTAAAATCAGTCACCACCCAAAGGACCCCGGTAGTAAGTACCACTGCGGTACTGAAGTTCCCACTCTGTGACACGAGAGTATTCACCTTCGCGAACTCTATCAGCTCAGTAGAGATTCGTGGTAGTGGAAACGATACATGTGGCTCGGGGGAATAAGAATGCCCAAATTTCCCCTTGCTGAAGAGGCCTGTTCTACGGCATTGTAAATAGACAAGAGCTATTAACGGTTTTCTCCAACATGATTCTCGAGTCTGCTGGAATGCGATCGGAGAATGAGGAATTTATTTTGGCCTGTCATAAGGGCGTCATAGACACTTAAGTTTGCCGCAAGCGCATAATGAATGTGCCTGTAGGCGATACCAACATAGACACAATGCGGCTCCAAAAGTGTTGTGTTACCATCTTCGACACTTCTATGGTGTTCATATAGCACCCGTCCTGCCATACGCCTAGGGGAAACTCGAGTTCATTGTGGAGAATGACTAGTGTATCAGTGCTACAAAGCATGATATTGTCCTCCAAGATCTGAAGACGAAGATGATTTACGTGATTGCATTCTCAGCATCATTTGTCAGCCAACTCAACAAGATTCCGGCTCGCCAGCGTCAGGTTCAGTCCATCGCGAACCGGATGCAAAAGGCTGTTCTTCTGGGATAACTTCATCTGGTCCGTCAACACTATTCCTTATAGCATTCGATAATTGAATAGTAGCTCTCCAGAAAGTATCCAGAGGCGAAAGTTTCACCTCCAACTGTTCCATATGCAGCGTAAGGTCATCCGCGGCTAGAGACCGGACTCCAAGGAACAGTGTTGTGCTTACCTTCTAGGACCGAAGGAACAGGAGTGGATCAGGTACACGTTCCGGTTGCGTCGGGCTTAGTTGCTATAAAGAACCATGATCTTAGCTTCTGAAACCTACAACTACAATGTATTTATATTATATATAAAAATAAAAATATAATAATATAATAAATTTCCCACAGAAGGTGTTCTCGCGTTGGCGTCGCGGTAGGACTTGAGCTTTCCTCTCATAACTTTAACGGCAATGCTGACAGTAGTATTGCTACTGGTAGGGTTTCACATGCCAGACAGATAGAGAACGAAGAGGAAATGAAATAAGAGGAACACCAAAACACATAGAAAACATGGAGAGTCTTTTAAATACTTTAAAAAGCTTGTCGCTTGAAGTGGATTGTGATGGTGATGGTAAGCTGCAAAATGGCCAGGCAGATCTCACTAATCAGACAGCTGGCCAGCAAGAACATCTGCGACAAACCGTAAACAGCGGAATATCAACTGCGCATGCTGAGGATGCTTCGGCTAGCGTTAGCAATTTGCAGCCAACCACCTCAAAAGAAATACCGAAAGAAATACATCAAATGGGATACCACAATGAAAGAGGTAATCATGCGTTTCTAATTTCTATTATGAAAGTGCGAAGTCGGAAACCAAAAGCGAAAAGCAATACAACTTAAAGATGAAGTTGGCTGCAAAGTGTCCTAACATAAAAGAAGTTTCAGTAAGGAAACTTATGGGTAAGATGAAGGATATCAGGGTTAATCTTCTTATCTCAAAAGGCCGAGCAATGCGAAAGTTGATGTTCTTGCTCAACCTGATGATGATCCAGTCCCACCATATTCTCCAAAGGCAGATGGCCTAATTCAACCAGAGCCAGAAGCAGAGATTCAGCAACCAAAAAGGCGATGAAAATGGACATACATCATGAACCGAGATGCCATGTGCTTTTATTTTTTGGCAGAGAAAAGTGGACAAAGCGTAAGGAAAGAACGCCAGTGACTCTTCTTACTTAGGTACTCATAGCTAGCCACATGAATAAATGAGCAGGATCTAGCAGACCAAAAACGCTCAATATCTTGAAACAGATTGTTTTGGGCTGTTGAAATAGATGCTATCAAAATGGACGTGGAACATCAGCTACTGGTTGATGAACTACCTTTGTAAGATGCGGACGACGAAAACCTGATTGTAACTGAAGGCATAGGTGCCAGTGACAATGTACATCAAGTACCAGATCCACTCGACCCACATCCGGACATTATTAACGTTTATGTAATGAGCGAAATCCTAGAAAAACTACAGTACCTTGAAACAAATTTTGGTCGTGCTTTACCAGAGTTCAGACATGTAGAACCCACACAAAGGCAAGGTTTTACCTATGCATTTGAACGCAACTCTAACTGCGTTAGAAGTGTAAACTCTGCTGTATTTTGCAGCTGTGGCAGCCGTTAGAGCGTTGGGCCGCAGAAAACCACAGCTGATACACACCACAGCTGATACATCATGTTACTAAAATCAACCACCCTCGATAAATCGAGACATTCACACCAGCAATATTGGATGAGATTATAGACTCCCAATGGCAGACACTTGATGTTCTTACTGCTAGACTGCGTCAGTACAAAAAACGTAGTGCAAGAAGACACCAAAATTGAATCTTTACGGCTGATGAAAGAAGGTTCTACCTTGAAATGTGTGTAAAGCAAAATAAGGAACAAGACACCAAAGTCCCTCAATTGGAAGACATGATTAACTACTGGTTGGATGTTTGGGGAAAAACGAACAGAAGCAATACTGACGATGCGTAGTTCGAACCAGAGAAATCAAGAGAAAGCATTAACCCTAAAATGGAGCTGACTAACATTAAAGATTCAGATGATTCAGCGGGCTTGAAAAGGTAAAATAACTGAGAAGAACCAAGACCGGACATGGTGCACAATTTCTCGTACAAGTACCTAACGAGTGTGCAACCTGCGTTGGCAAGGTGTTTTTAGAAGATCATCGAACACCCAGAACTGATGCCAGGCTTTATGCTCAAAGGTACTCCGTATATGTTGCCTTAAAAATGAGAGGATAAAAATCCATCTGAATTTCGACCGATAGCCTGTCTTCCAACAATTTATAAATGCCTTACAACTATTATTGCAGATAAGGTATATTCTCACTGCAACGAGAATGAAATCCTTACAGAAGAACAAAAAAGATGTAAAAACTCGCGGGCAGTAAATATCTAGTCACCATAGACTCTGTAGCCATGACTTAAACTCTTAAACATCAAAGGAACTTGCACATGGCATACATTTACTACAGACAAGTGTTTCCTTCAGTACCACATGACTATTTGCTTTAAGTCTTAAAAATTTACAAAACCTACCAACGCATCATCGACTTTCTAAGTCGTGCCATGATGTTTTGGGGTATAAGAATCACATATTTTGATCACGGAAAACCAAGGATAACTATATCAATACGCATTGCAACGGGTATCTTTCACGGACGATCCTTCAGTTCATTATGTTTCTGTTTAGCGTTGAGCCCATTGAGCAAAACACTAGATAGCATGTTTCATGGGTTCGAAATACATGATAATGAGGATGGTCATCAACTCACCCATCTTCTATACATGGATGACCTGAAGCTATACGCTAGTTCAGACTACGAACTGCAGCAAGTGATCGATGTCACAAAGCAGATTTCCAATGATATCCACATGGAGCTCGCACTAGATAAATGCAGAACACTGCATTTAACCAGAGGAGAATTAGGGTTCGCAGAGCTAGAAAACGAACACGAGAATGACATGGAGGCAATGAATGAGGGCGAGTCATATAAATACTTGGGTATTCTCGAGTATAAGGGTATTGAGCATACGATAAGTTAATAAGAACTTAACGTCTGCCTTCACTACAAAACTCAGATTGGTTCTGAAGTGTTCTCTCAACTCGGCAAACAAAATCAGGGCAATCAACACTTATGCAATCCCTGTCCTCACGTACTCCCTGGGGCTCATCAAATGGTCGAACACCAACCTTGAAAGCTTAAACATAACCATCCGCGTAAGTAAGTTACAGGTTATATTGTTGCGTGAATATTTTAGAAGCAAACGAGATGTTAAGCTTTACAACACAATCTGTAAAGCGGATCTCGATTACACAACATTGCATTTGTTCTTAAAGGTGGCTTTGAATAACAGGACAGAAGACACAGAGGAATTAGAAACGCATTGGAGACAATAAGCCATCCACGGTGAGCACCCCAAAATGTTGGATCAACATAAAGTGGATAGTGAAACATCCAATATTTGGCTGGAAAAGTGCGTCCTGTTTCCAGAAACGGGAGGATTCGCGATTCAGGACAGGGTTGTCAGCACCAGAAATTATCGATAGCACGTGTTACATCAAAACGTGTGAGACAGGTACTGATTATGTGGATATCCCAATGAATCTATTAAGCACATTGCTGATGGTTTTCGCGTAATGGCTCAGAGAGAATATACGCACAGACATAATGATATAGCGGGTATTATACATCAACAACTTGAATTAAACCAAGGACTCTTAACAGAATGGATGCCTTTCTATAGACACATTACAGTGCCCGTTAAAAAAAAAATAAAGATTACATCTTATATTGGGATGTTAATGTCCAGAAGGGTGATTATAGTCGAGCCAATCGACCCGACATCGTGATGCATAACAAAAAAGGCGGAAAAGTTTACATCATCGACATTGCTTGTCCACTTAACCGCAATTTGCAGGCAAACTTTACAACCAAGATCTACAAGTATTGCGAGCTAAGGCATGAAGTAAAGATAATATGGAGGAATGTGAAACATGCATCTATTTATCCTATTCTGATATCGGCTACAGGCAATGTGCACGCAAGATGCACTAAACATCTTGAACATTTAGGAGTTAGTAGGGTACTGGCATCAGCTCAGAAAGCGGCTTTATGAAACACCTGTCGCATTGTAAGAAACTTCTCAGACTATCAGGAAGTAGAGCGACTAAAAGTATGAGGAGTGGCATATGGTAGCTTTAAGAAAGCATCCAGAGGGGACTAACGTCACCTTAAACGCTCGCAGCCACTGGGTAAAGACAACAGCGGTAAGAGACGAACTCCAGAGTACACCATGCTCCTAATTTTGTACCTATTATAACATCGTTGCAAAAGATTTTGAACATCGTATTACATTAATTCATAACATCCTCATCTCATCAGGCCCTTGACTTAGTCCGTGGTTGATGATAAAATACTACGTTCACACGAGAACACGTTTTCAAAAACAGAAAACATATTAATGTTTGCGTTCTTTTGTGAATATTATAGGTTTCTCTTTTTAACAAATCATGAAACATTAATCGGAACTTCGAAAAAAGGGTGGAAATGTTACTAAATTTATATGAGCTTCTTTGAACTCAAGTCCTTTGGATACTTTTGTGATAATATAATTCTAATTAGATCTTATAGGCTCACGCACGCTTCTAGAATTATAACTAGTAACCACTGACTCTGAATACATTTCCGTAGGTATTTTAATTATATTCCTATCAAAAAATTGCTCTAAAATGTTATCGCTATTCGTCTGGAGTATCTTGAAGATTAGAAGAAAAAAAAACAATAAATTGAAAAATTCAACTCACTCTCTATATCGTTCGTCAGCAGCTTTTTCAAGAAGAGGCATTCCTGATAAGAAGAGTATAATGAGTGTTGTAAATATCGGAGAGGCGATAACAATCCATTCTATGTCTTCGATTACATTCAAGGATATTATGAAGATACCCCACCAAACAACAATTTCGCCAAAATAATTCGGATGCCTTGAAAGTCTCCACAAACCTGAAATTTTGTTGACAGAATTGAATTAAATTATTTTTTCCAGTAAAAATATACAATATGAAACATAAAGAAAGCGAGCTTACAACAAAACCATTCACGCTAATGATCTATAATTATGGCTTTCACGAAGGACACCCGGCTAATCTTAAGTGTCAGCATCAGTGAAAGGTTATCAGTTCGCAGGATAGCACACTTCCCATCCGGAAGTGTGCCTAGCATCAGTGTAAATTGTAGGAAGACGAGTGACGTAAAGTGAGGAGATGTCGATTATCGGTGTACGCAAGTCATTTAATATCTCCGGCTCTTCTACGACTTGTACTTTTTCATGGATAAGAGTGAAACCAAATCGATGACTAACGCAGCGAAGTCCATGAAAGAGCTATCAAGCATATGTATAGTCGTTTCATCCTCATGAAAACGAGTTGCACGGACACTTCCATGCCTACAATCAATTCTACAATCAATTTGATCGATTACTCGTAAATTAGTGATTTTATATTTCTAAGTCAATTTGTAATGAATACGGTTTAAGTGATATTTTTATTTTATTTTTAATACATAAAGCATTCTCTGGAGAGCGGATCACTCTGAAAAAAAGTTACTTTGATTTTCAGGGCATTCACGTATGTTGTAGTATATATCAATCCAAGATACTATGCAAAAGGATTTGTCGATGTCACCCACGCACAAGTACGGTATTTATTTGAGATACGTCCCCGGCTCGCTTCAAAAATACAAAGCTCACGTTAGATTTATTTTATTTTGTATTTCAATCATGGTGCTTTTTTAGTAAATTTTCCACGCTTTCGAATGAATTTAACGTAATCTTGAAAAAAAAAATTATTTAAAAATTTGGTATTAGACTCGCACTACCGTGAAAATGTTTCCGAACATCTCTTTTTTGATAACTGACAAAGTTCTCTTAATTTCAATTATGTCAGAGCTAAAAATTATTCTCTTTAAAGGGTTGAATGCTCTCCAAATTCTGTATTTATACTATTTTTTAATATCTACTTAAAAAATAGACAGATTGGCTTCATCCTAGGCTCATTTTATACTGAATTTTAAGAGCATTCAACCTTTTGAACAGAATTTTTTTTAGCTCAGACATAATTGAAATTAAGAGAACTTTATCAGTCATCAAAAAAGAGGTGGTTGGAAACTTTTGAACGGTAGTGTACATTTGTTAGAAATGAGAATTTACGCCCTTTTTCATTTTCAATGAAGAAATATTAAAAAATGGTATTGTTACGTCTACTTTTTACCCCTGAGAGGCAATTATGGGATCGAACTTAGTTTAAACGTTATGCCATCAAGTTTGATACAGTGTAAGGTGGTCCGTGCTTTACAAAGGGGTTTGAATATCAGTATTTCAAATTTCATTGCATAACATTAAAACTATGTTCGATCACATGATTGCCTCGTAGAGGCGAAAAGTAGACATAATAATGAAAAATTTTACATTTTTTTTGTTACAAAAAAAGATACTGAAAAGCTAGAAAAATTTACTACAAAACGCCATATTTGAAATACAAAATAAAATTAATCTAACCACAGTTTTTTATTGTTAAGCAAACCTGGCACGTATCTTAAACAGGCTACCTGTACGTGGGTGGAAATCGCACACCACATCGGCAAATCCTTTTACACGGTATCTTGGGTCGATATATACTACAAAGTACGTGAATGCCATGAAAATCGAAATTACTTTTTTCAGGGTGGCCCACTCTCCACAGAATGCTTCATATATCTTGGTCAAATTTACCCGTGGTAATAATTGATTCATTATTCTTGTAAAATGCCACCGAATTTCATGAAGTAATGCGTCTAAAGTTGAAATATAATATTTTTAGAATCAATATCATTTGCTTAGATAAAAGAAATAATTTCCGATTGCATTTTTTGAATGTAAATGTCTTGTGATAATGAAATTTAAATATAAAATTTTGAGACCTCAGTGAAACACAACGGTAGAAACATTGATTTGCTACAGTATTGTGGTTTGCGCTATCTTGTTCAAGACATCTACAGCCCAGATAGACAGCCTTAGGTCCCCATGGATTTATCTCATGACTTATACGGACGACTGTTTGATTAACTGTAAAAGCTGCAACATCGCCGAGATGATTGACATGACACAGACGGCTCTTCACTCCCAAGATCCATAGCCCCACACTCAGAGCTCTCGTAAGTGTTTGGATAAGTCCAACTTGGCCCTTTTCTCTAGGAAGAGAATAATGACAAAAGGGCGTCTCTCATAAATTTGATGATATAATCTTTGCGCGTTGACTAAGGAACTTTTAGAGTTGAGTGTCCCTCTTTCAGCTGGGCTAGTAAGTCGCTTCTCACAGAGCTAAGTTATGTGTAGGAAGCCACTTTATAAGTTTTTCCTGACCTGTATGAGCCCCATCACCAACATGCATGTTCCCCTCGTTAATGATAATATGCGGACCACTAAGGTAGGCTTTTTCGGTTGGATTACGCTTAAGCTGACCTTCGCACAGTGGGCCAGGAGACCAACAAAAGTGGCAAAAAGTACACTACAATATCAAGGAAAAAGTAAAGACGGGGCTTTGAGAAGGACAATTCGGAGTACGTTTCACCAAAATATCCTAGAATTTGATCAAATATTACGTGATTGGTAACAACAAATGTAAAACGTTGTTAAATACATACATATATACGCAATACATACGTGAATCAGAAGAAAATCGATAAACTTACATGTGTGAAAGAAATTGAGCATTTTCAACAATACGAGATTTTTTTACTGAAAAAAATACCAAAACAAACTCTCGGCCAGTATTATTGCACCTGCACGCATAGAACATAAATAATTTTATTTATATTGAACTTAATTATTATTAAAAAATTCTGGACTGTGTGGCTTAACGGCGTGCACGTGTAGAAAAACTGAATATCTACTTAATCGCGTTTTTACCAAACAAACTTATTTTCTTTGGATATTATTATTTCTTCCATAAAGTCTACGAGCGTGAACGACGACCGAAGCCGCGCTTACGCTGTCGCTTGTCAGAGGGACTTTAACTTTTTTCGACTGAGTGCCACGACACAATTTATTCGCGCTTGCGCTGTCGCTTGTCAGAGGGAGTTTAACTTTTTTCCACTGAGTGCCGCGACACAATTTATTCTAAGTCGAATGACAGGTGGGGTTAGGATGCCCAGGCAACGAAAGAAAGAATCATGGATATTTGCCAAATATTATTCGTGGTTATAAATATTATTTATAACCATGAATATAATTTGGCGGACATCAGCTTAGTCACCATAGGTAACTAATTATATGGTCACCAGCAAACTACTTAACCACGTGCCATGCCTAACATAATTAGGCAGACTTACCTAAACGTCAGCAATTCAGAGTTGTTTAATATAAGAATATAAAATAATTATAATAAAATTTAGTATGAATCTAGTTCCCAAAATTAAGAAAATTGTTCATAAAAGAGCAAGAGAAGGACGAAAAAACTACTCATCTACCGATATAATCAATACCAAAATCAATACAGCTGAAGAAGGGACTAAGTTCAATTGATAAATACGAATCACGAGATAGCACTTGTTGATCGAAGAACAAGGATATGAATTTTAAAGATTATCCGTTTGTACGTGACTTTCGAGAATCTTGGATGCGTACGTGCTTTTCAGAGAAGCTCTTTCCTATATGAAACCCGGACTTAACGTTGGTGGTTTTCTTTTGTTCCTAGCAGTTTTACGTTAACGTCGTTCTTAAACAGCGAAGTTTCGGAGTTTAAACCGCAAGTTTAAACTCAGTGTTATGATTTCGTGTAAGGAACTTAAGAGTGGATTCGATACCTGATACGGTCCGTGTATCGCTCTACTGGTAAAAAGCAAGAAGCATTGATGTGTGATCGAGCATCCCTTCACTACTAACCAAACTAACTCTGCGAGAGGGTCTTCCCGATGTCCCTCTCTCTCCCCCTCTCTCTCTCTCTCTATAAAAAAATTGTTATTTCCGATCTTATTGATATTTTCCGGAAGCATGAAAATTTGATGTTTTTTCAAACAACTTCGAATAAAATTACCACATACTGCCTTTCATTTATGTCCATAAAACGGGTACTTTTATAACCTTTCATGCTCTTCATGTCCTTTCATGCTCTTGCTTACCTTCTAGGGCAGAAGGAGCAGAAGTTGATGACGTACACGTTCCAGTTGCGTCGGGATTGGTTGCTTTAAGGAACCATGATCGTAACTTCCGGAGTTGTACTACTAACTTAAAAAAAAAGTAATAATAGTATCATCAAGTAACCCATCTTCTATACATGGATGACCTGAAGCTATACGCTAGTTCGGACCAGAAACTGCAGCAAGTGATCGATGTCACAAAGCCGTTTTCCAATGATATCCCCATGGAGTTCGGACAAGATAAATGCAGAATAGTGCATTTGACAACAGGAGATTTAGGGACCGCAAAGCTAGAGATCAATTTCAAGAATGACATCGAGGCAATGGCTGAGAGGAAGTCATATAAATACCTGGGTATTCTCGAATCTAAGGGTATTCAGCATACAATAGTTAAGAAAAACTTAACGAATGTCTTCACTAAAAGACTCAGATTGGTTCTGAAGAGTTCTCTTAACTCGGCAAACAAGATCAGGGCAATTAACACCTATGTTATTCCCGTCCTCACGTACTCCTTTGGGCTCATCAAACGGTCCAACACCGACCTCGAACGATTAAAAAGAATCATCCGCGTAGAAATGACGAAGCACCGAATGCACCACAGTAATTCGATTATTGAAAGGGTAGTTCTACGACGACATAGAGGGGGTAGGGGCATTTTAGATGTCAGGAAACTGTGTGAGTCACAAGTTATACAGGTTGCGAGACTATTTTAACAGTAAGCTAGATGTTACGCTTTACAACACCATCTGTAAAGCTGATCTTGACTACACGCCCTTGAATTTCTCCTCAGGGGAGGCCTTGAGTAACAGGGCAGCAACCATAGAGGAATTAGAAACGCACAGGAGACAGAAAGCCATCCACGGCGAGCAGCCCAAAACGTTAGATCAACATGAAGTGGATACTGAGGCATCAAATATTTGGCTGAGAAAGAGCGTCCTGTATCCAGAAACGGAAGGATTCGTAATTGCGATACAGGACATCAGCACCAGAAATTATCGCAAACACGTGTTACATCAAAACGTGGCTGACCGGTGCCGATTATGTGGGGACACCAACGAATCCGTCGAGCACATTATTGATGGTTGTCGCGTAATGGCTCAAAGATAATATAGGCCCAGGAATAATGATATGGCGGGAATTATACATCAACAGCTTGCCCTAAACCTAGGACTCTTAACAGAATGGATGCCTTTCTATAGATACATTCCAATGCCCGTTTCAGAAAACAAAGATTACATCTTATATTGGGATGTTACTATCCAGACAGATCATTACATACGCTCGCGAGTCTTATACCGGCGTACTGAAGTAACGATACTTCAGTACGCCTGTATAAGACCTGCGAGCGGATTGCACAGCTTCAATTTAAAATTGAAGCACCTAGCTTGTATATTTACTACATTCTTAAACGGAGAACAACCCATCCCGCAGTGGCTAGTGGAAGGACGCACGGTATTGGTCCCTAAGACCGGATATTTGTCAATTCCAAATAACTACAGACCCATAGCTTGTTTAAACACCAGCTACAAGTTATTTACTGGCATCCTCAAAAAGAGGATATTAACATCTATCGAGCCGGTATGGAGTGCAATAGTTGAACAACGTGAATACAAGAGTGGGGGGGGGGATGGTTGCAGAGAGAACCAGTTAATAGACAGGTGTTTTACCCAGGACTCGATCAGGTATGGACGCAATCTGTCCATGGCTTGGATTGACTACCGTAAGGCATTCGGTAACACGAACGTTGAGCTACTTATTAGGCTCCTTGAGTGTCTGAAGGTGAATCCAAAAATAGTGAGATGCATAAAATAGCTTATGCTCTTGTGGCGGACAAGATTTCTCATAACATCTGACGAAAGACAAGTGACTACAAGCTATATCACATATAAGAGGGGGGACTTCTAAGGAGACTCTGTAATATATACATACTATTCTGCATTTCTGTCTTACCTCTATCTATTGTGCTCTAAGGCAAAAGATCTGGATACCTATGTGGTCAGCCCAACAGAAGACAATATATGGTCAACCACCTTTTATACATGGACGACATTAAACTCCTTTCCTTCTCGAAAGAGGTCCTTAACATCCTTATGGAGGCGGTAAATAGGTACTCTAAAGCATGAGCTTCGGACTGGACAAGTGTGCCTCCGTCCACCTATATTAAGGAAGACTAGAAACTACATTATCGCGTGGCGATCAGGATGTTCAACTCATAGGCGGAAATACCATTCAATATCTTGGAAATGGAGAAACATATGCATATCTTGGAATACCGCAAGCCGAAACCCCAAATATGCCTGTGTAAAAAACGGCCCTGGAAAAAATATTTCGCCAAAATCGCAGGAAAATTTGGGCTTCCGAATTATCTGGAAAGAATAAGATCCAGGCGCCCAATATGCTGGACGTTCCTATACTGCCCTACAGGCTTAATGCAGTAAAATGGAACGTCGATGAGTTGAAGCAACTTGAACGAAGTACACGCAAGACAATGACAATTCATCGAGTCAAGGTCCTAGATCTTCCGTACTTCGAACTTACCTCCCTCAACATGAAGGGGGTGGAGGCTTGGTAAGCTTAGAGTGTCTTCATCGAAGAGCGGTTCAGGCTACAGCCTGTTCAGTTCTAAATAGCACAGATTCTCTTATGCGACTCGTACATCGACATGAAGTCGTCAATACTGCGGCGTTTCAATACCGTGCTTCAGATGGGGCCGCAGAGGAGCTTGGCCTCTCATTTGATTCCAGTGACAGTAAACATGGCTAACACCTTTGGTGCTCGAAAGTCGTGTACAGAAAGCAGAGCATACGCTTGTACTAAGAAAACATGATGGCAAGCCCCTTCATGGTAAATTCTACGGCATCATAAGTAGAGAAGATCTCTGGATCGGTCTGTCCAACATGTTTCTCAAGTCCGCTGGATTGAGATCGGAGACTCAGGGATTTCTTCTTGCCTGTCAGGACGGCGTTATAGATACCTTAGTTTACCGCGAGCGCCTAATGAATGTGCTAATGAGAGACACAATGCGGCTCTAAATGTGTTATATTACCATCTTAGGCTGTCTTGGAGGTATAAAAGCATAATTTCTCAGCCAACTCAACAAGATTCCGGCTTGCCAGCGTCAGGCTTATTGCATCGCGAACCGGATGCAAAAGGTTGTTCTTCTGGGATCACTTCATCTGGTTCGCCAACAGTGTTCCTCATAACATTTTACAAAGATTGATAACTCTAGAATAGTATGCAGAGGTGAAAACTTCATCTTCAACTGTCCCGTCAGCCGCGTAAGGTCATCCGCGGCTGGAGAACTGATTCCAAGGAACAGTGTTGCACGATGTTTTCTCACGTAACTTTCCCGCTTTTGCTTACCTTCTAGGACAGAAGAAGCAGAAGTGGAAGACATACACGTTCCAGTTACGTCGGGATTGGTTGCTTTAAGTAACTATGATCGTAGCTTCTGGACCCTACAACTTCTTAAACATAATTTTTTTAAATAATAAGATGTATGTAAGACTGATAATTTGCTTCAGCCCTCAGTTATATGCTAAAAAGCGAGGAAAAACCTTAACGAATTAAGTATTCGATTACATTTATTTCTGAAACATATCCAGGAACTCAAACATTTAATGCAAGTGAATGCAAGTGACGTTAGATATACAAAACCTGACAAGAGGATTAAACAGTTTATATATTATAAATTTTGAGAAGTAACAAATAGATTTCGATAAACTGAATAAAATTGGTCTCGAAGTTGAACACTTCCTTCCAAATAAAGACTTGCTAATCTCGAGTAAGAACAAGCTATGAAATTAATAGCATCAAGGGAGCGTCGACTATTAGAATAGTTAATAGTTATTCTCATAATTATCAGACCAAAAAACTTAGATGCATACATTTTTGCACAGATTATACTGAAAAAATAAGGAGCAAAAAATTCTTAAAATATGGTACAAAGTACATGTTGCAGGTGAATGTTTTGCATATACTGTTAAAGAGTTTTGAAGTTTTCATCAGTCTATTGGCGATTATTTATTGGATAGTGAAAAGTGAAAAAGTACGATGGTCTTAAAATCATTTTAGAATCGTTAGAAATGCTAGTCCCAGAAAATGAATTACAAAAAATTTGCAAAAAATATATGAATTTGTTTTATCTTTTCTGTGCACTGATCGGCAGAATACTTGATTAATCTTATAATCTAATCTATAAACTAAATTAAATAAATAAATAGAGTCGACCTCAGAATATGTATCGAATTAGGTATGAGATAAGTGCGTAGTAATTAACAGTAGGTGATTAATTAGTAGTCCTGGTGCATGTTAAGGTAGATATAAAGAGGGAAAAATTGTGTGTAAAATAAATACATTGCAAGAGTCAATGATAACAAAATGAAATTTGAAGATGGAATGTTCAAGAACTGAATTTGAGAGTTTACAAGTGAGTAATTTCAAGAGTTGGGTTAGGAGTATTGTACAAATATTTCAAAAAGAGATCCTTAAAATGATACAGGGAAGGTGCATTTATAATATCGTATGGTACTTTATTCCATAACCGGGCACCCCTTATTATAAATGATCTTTGAAGCTGACACGTTCTGTGAAAAGGAATCTTATGGATTTTATGTCTTTCACGAAGCTCAGACTGTGCTGGAAGGTCTGTGTCTACAAATTGAAATAGTTTGAATAGATACTCAGGAGCTTTGTTCTGAAGAAGAGTGTAGAGCAAATTACCTATAAAGTATTGTCTTCTCTTGGCAACATTAAGCAGACCAGCCTTAAGTCTGAGTGGAGTTATGTGTTCGTATTTAGGCAAATTGTAGATAAAACGGATACAGGCATTTAACGCATGCTCAAGCTTTAACTTTGAATCGTCGGTCAAATCATCATATCCTAAACAACTGTAGTCGAAATGGGGCAAGATTAAACTCTTAACTAAAAGTATTCGAGTGGAGGTAGGTAAAGAGTCCTTATTCCTATATAGTTGTCGTAGAATTCTGTATGTTCTCGATACGAAGGGGTGGAAATGGTGCCAGTTTTTCAAGCGACGGTAATGAAGTAGGTCCAAAACCAATTGCCCTATTTTTTCCCGGGTTAAGAGTAAATCCATTCTTCCAGGCCCAGAGGATAACGCGATGCATATCCTCTTGGACTAGAACAAGTAATCTACTTAATAAAGGTATTGGTCCCGATAAGTAAATTTTAAAATTTTCAGAATATTTGTGGTATCTGCAATGTTGAAGTTCACTTCCAAGATCAGAAGTGAACAAATTGAAGAGGAGGGGTGCCAGAATAGAGCCCTGAGGAACCCCACTTTTGAGTTCCCTCCAGTCAGTAAGCTCACCACTACTATTGATAATTCTGTGTGACCGACTATCAAAATAAGATTTAAACCACTTGATGACAGAGTTTGACACGCTAAAAGATTTTAACTTTTGTAGGAGTAATTTATGATTGACCATATCAAAAGCCTTCAAAAAATCAAACCGAACAACAATCGTGATCTCCCTTATATCCATTGCTAATTTCACATCCGTCGTTAGTTTAAGGGAAGCAGTAAGAATGCTATGCTTTGACCGAAAACCTGACTGCATCGGGTCAATGTCTTTAGATTATTGGAAAAATTCAGGAAGTTGCAGGTGAACCATCTTTTCAAGTGATTTGAACAGTGCACATAAAATAGAAATTGGCTGGAGTCTTTCGGGGTATAAGGTTTAGAAATGTTAAGTATTGGACATATAACGGCCTTTTTCCAGATATCTGGGAAGATACCGACCTGAAGGAAAGCATTATAGATATGCATCAGAATGGGAAAGATGATTGAAAGGGCAAGTTTAATCACTTTGATTGAGATTCCATCAGTTCCAATGGCATTTGATTTGATTTCAAGTGTTTTTTCCAAAACTATTTCAGGTGTGATGTGATCGAAAAAGGAGTCAGAGTCATTCAATGTTGAATTAAGAGGGGTAGTGGAAAATGATGATGGTGATAAGTCTGGAACTGGGAATGTCCTCTTTTTTCTCTCCATGTGCAATTTCGTTATAATTGTATTGATTGAACCCATCTCCAAACTTAGTTTGAAGTAGGTTCCTTAGTTTACGAAGTTGAGCTTGTATTATACTGCTTTTTGTTCTTTTTGCAAGTCGGCGCTTGCCATCACGTTCCCTCCTAAGATTTTTAATTTCGGATATTATCCACGGGGCAGCTTTATTAAAGTTTTTAGGAACCTGTAGCGGAGAAAATTTATTGAATGCGGAGAGTAGGTAATTAGTCAGAGCATCGATTTTATTATTTATATCTGTATCTAGCAATATTTTTTCCCAATCATACGTCATTAGATGTTCGTGGAACGTATGCTCACCGATTTTAGAGAGCTTTCGCACCAGTCTTTGGGTTGGTTTTGAATTTAGATTGTAGGAAAATTTAAAGGTAATGTTAATCAAGTCGTGGTTAAAGAGAAAAGGAATAGCATATTGTTCGTAGGAGACAACTTTATCAATATCGTCTACAATCATCAAGTCAATTGTGTCAATACGAGTACTCCAATAAGAATAATGTTATTAAAGTTAGGAATAAATTAAGAAATGACCGATTCAATCTCTGTGCCATAGGAGGCATTGGGTGGTTTTTAAACTACTTCCACCAAAACACTATCAGAATTTGACTTAACTTCAACAAAGAGAAATTCGTTAGTGAGGTAAGTAGCTACTGAACTCACACAAAACACAGTACCATTCAGACTATCATGCAGAAAAACACAAACTCCACCACCCCTTCTCTCGTCTCAGTCTCTTCGAAAGAGCGAATAGTTGTCAATTGCAACGAGGCTAGAGGATATATTGAGAGTTAACCAGGACTTAGAAACAGCTATTATATGGTAGGAACATGTACTGAAAAAATGTTTGAATTCTAGAAAATGTGCCAAGAGAGACTGGG
>JAABKJ010003866.1:0-25233 GCA_011634705.1 Andricus grossulariae
TTCTGGTTGAATTCAACTCTGATTGATTTTAAATTAAAATCTTTTTTCTTTGAAACAATATCAAATATTATATTTTTCGTTGAGAATGCATCTGTTTTCGTTGAAAATTTAACGACATGGTTGAAAATTCATATATTTCATTAAAAATTTAACTATTTTGGTAGAATTAATAATATATAATTTTAATTAAATATTTTATTTTAAATAAATATAATTTTTAAAATAAATTATTATTATTTATTTTTAAATAATTTATTCAAAAAATTAATTTATTTATATAATATTAATTATTAATATTAATTAATAATAAAAAATTGATTAAATATAATTATTTAAAATATTTAAATGTAAAATAATGGGCGAAAATCATATTTTAAAAATATCTACAATCATTTCTTCATTTTATCATTCTGAAAATTTCTCGATGTTCCCGAGCCTTTTTCTACTGAAACAACAATTTTTAAAATTGCTCAAAATATATATATTTTTTTAAATTTATTTTTGCCAGATTGAAAAAAATATATTCAACAAAATTTTAACCTCTAATAAAATAAATAATATTATTTATTATTAAACTTTAAAATAAATATAAATTATTTTAGAACTATTTGGTTGAAAAGTAACTTTTTTGAAGCAAGTTGTCCTTTTTGTCTTGAAAATTCAAAAATTTATTAGAAAATTCATTTTTTTAGTTGAAAATTCAACTATTTTGGTAGAAAATTAATCTGATTTGGTTGAGGATTCAGCTATTTTGTTGAAAATTCCTCCTTTCTGGTTGAATTCAACTCTGATTGATTTTAAATTAAAATTTTTTTTTCTTTGAAATAATATCAAATATTATATTTTTCGTTGAGAAGTCATCTATTTTCGTTGGAAATTAAACTACTTGGTTGAAAATTCATATATTTCGTTAAAAATTCAACTATTTGGTAGAAATTCTTTTACTTTCTTGGTTCAAAATTCGGCTTTTTCGTTCCCAAATGTGTCTCTTTTTGGTAAAAAAAATTTCATTTTTTTGGTTAAAAATTCAACTATTTTGGTAGAAAATTAATCTGATTTGGTTGAGGATTCAGCTGTTTTGTTGAAAATTTGTCTTTCTTGGTTGAATTCAACTGTGTTTGATTTCAAATTAAAATCTTATTTTGGTTGAAGTCATATCATTCATTACATTTTTCATAGAGAATTCATCTATTTTGGTTTAAAATTTATGTATTTTGTTAAAATTTCAACTATTTTGGTAGAAAATCCTACTAGTAGGTTGAAAAAAATTGTTTGATTAAATTCAGTAAAATCGATCTAGATTTAAGACTCCATTCTGACACACTTTTCGACAAAGAGTTGAATTTCCAGACCGAAAATATGGTTTTTGAACAAATTTTTTTTTCTTCAATTTACTATTTAAACTCTCTACTAAAATACTTTCATTTCCAACAAAGAAATCTGAATTCTCAACCAAATTTGATTAATTTTTTTACTAAAATAGTTGAATTTTCAACAAAAAAAAAAGGAATTTTTTTTACCAAAAGAGATAAATTTTGAAACAAAAAGCAGAATTTGGAACCAAGAAAGAAGAAAATGTCCACTAAACTGTTGAATTTTCAAGCCAAAAAGACGAATTTTCTTCTTTCTATCATTATCCAAAGAGAATATTATTAAAAATTATAATTAATTGTTTAAACAATTATGTTTGCCACCATGAATTAATTATTACCTCACTCTAATTAAAAAGTGGATCAACAGTGGAAAAATTTAGAAAAAGCTGCAACTTTATAGCATTATTCTATAAGAGGATATTATTATAAATAATAATAAATAGGTAAAACAATTATTTCTGTTAAGTTTAATTCATTATTGCCTCGCTCTAACTGAAAAGTTGAAAACAAGTTGAAAAATTTGGAAAACCCGCGACTTTCTAACTCTATTCTAAGAGATAATTGCTATAAACAATGCTGAATTGTTAAACAAATTTACTTAGATAATTAGTTATTAATAGAAAGTAATAATTTATGTATTAAAAACAATTTGTATCCAAAAAACCGCAAAAAAACATAATTAGTGCCAAAAACTTGCAAAACCTAATTTTTTACTTATGGGGTTTCTTTGGGACCCAATAAAACAGACTTATGGGAATGATATATAAAAAGAAACTTTGACTTGTATTCTATGGCTAATTGTGAAGAGAATTGTTGTGTTTCAACTTGATTCACCTAATATTGATAATTCTGAATAAAATTTACAAAAACGTCTTTTTTCTCATGGGAAATACTTGTTAAACTTCATGGGGCTTTTAGAAAGTTTCAATTTCACGATTTAAACCTTTTTTCGATTTTTATTAGATTTTTTGTTCCCTTCTAATAATCTAATGGGTCATATTTTAAATAAAAAATTGTTTTAGGATCTGTAATATTATTATTAAGAGAAAAGATTATTTTTCATGAAAAAATTTTTAAATTGCAAAAATTATTTATACTAGACCGAATCCATTTCAAATCAGGCTTGAAATCGCCGAATTTCATGGGGACGAAATATGTTGATTTCTAAAGGAAATTAGGTGATACGTATTTTTCCGATTTGCGAAACAAAATTTTGCTACTAAGTTATCTGTATTTGAATTTTAAGCTTTTTTTCGAAACCTGTTGGAAAATTAAAAGAGGATGAAAAATTAACAAAAAAGACCCACATTTATATTTTGTGCAATTTTAATTAATTTAATTAATTTAAATAATTTTTCAAAGAAAATGTATGAACCAATAACTATGTTTGATAATAATTTGGTTTGGTTTGGTCAAATATTAAATTGTTCAAATAAGTAATTATTGTGTATATCCAATTTGTTTCATGGAAAATAATATTTTTTCTTTTAAACAATACCATATGTAATAATGTTGCAATTCTTAAAAGTATATTCTAAAAAAATTGCCGTGACTTGTTTTTTCGTTTCCATAATACCTTAAGTTTTGAAATAATTCGATTGGAGAACCGGTACGAAAAATTAAGAAATTTAATTCAATTAGCAAAAAAATGAGATTGGCTATACTACAAAAAGAATATTTTATTGAGTGGAAAATTTATAAGGTTTTTCCGAAAAATATTTATGAGAATAATAACAGAGTATGTTTTCATTTAAAAAACAAAAGAAGCAAGAAGAATTTTGCCAAAGAATGGAAAATTAGACCCAATAACTCATTATATTTCTTTCTCTTTTTCCATTTTTTTTTCTCATTTTTATTTTTGAGCTTTTTTGTGTTCTGATTTTGTTTCATAAGAAAGTAAATTTCATTTCGATCTTAAAAGAATTCAATTTCGATTGAAATTGAACAAATTACAGAATAAGTAGATACATATAAATATAGAAAATACTTTGTAATTTTATGCTTTTTCATGAAGATGCGATAGATTGAAACAAAACATTTCCGAGTGGAGCGGAGCAAATCATAAATTTATGAGAGTTTTTTAGAATATCGAAATTAGAAACTTTTATTTGTTTATTAAATAAAATTTGGAACAGGTATTTTACGATTCGAGCACTAAATATTAACAGCAGAATTTTATTTTTCAAATTGCGGTGCTACCAGAAACTTCCATAAAAGCGGCTATATTATTTTTTATGACATGACATAATTTTTGAATTGATGACGGAATAAAAGTTGCAAGAAATTGGAAACTTCATGGTCCTTTGGTTCCACGAGTTCTCAAGTGATACATTACACTTCAAGACTATCGCCATAAAACCTTTGAACTCAAAAGCAAATTGGAATGTGTAAACGACCCTATAAAATTTGTATGCAATACGTCTTTAGTGCAATATCTCTGGAAGTGTAAGAAAACCTTCCTCCATTGCCTATAACTATGTTACAGATTTCAATGTATTCAAAATTATTTTTCTAAGTCTACATCTCTTTCTCGAATTTCTTCATAAATATCAACCCTATTTGAATTTGGATTTTAATTAAAGACGAATTTTCTCTTTAACGAGAGGAAATTCTTCTTAGAGAAAAAGCCTTGGTCATTAAAATCCTTTAATTCATACTTTCGAATGCACTTGCTTTTCCTTTTAGTACAGATCGTTTTGCGAATACTTTACGGCTGATGTGTCAAACGCGAGTTAGAGTTCTATCCGTTAATGAAGACGCACTTATTTCGCCTTCGCCCCGAAACCTCCTGGTTGATTTCGCGGTTCGTTAACCGGTGTTTCCTCAAAATGTCGAGGTGTTGATACAGAGGCTATACTATGAGAATAATGAACGTCGCGGGTCAAACGTGCGGTCCACACAAAGTGGAAGGCCTCGCCAAAACGCCCACAACCCACACAATCCACACCCCTCACCCTTGCTGGAAAATATTTACGCACTCGCGTCCCGAGGAATACAAATCGGGAGTCAACAATGCATTCTGTCGATCGTTTTGCAAAAAAAAGAGGACTAGAAGAAAAGTTTGCTGCAACCGAATTGTTTTCTATTTTTTTGTTTTGGGCAGGGACTCAAACAAGGGAGGCATACGAAAATAATCGGGAAAACATTTTTTTCTTCACCAATGTGGATTTAACCTTCTTCCTTGCATGTAATTTTTTTCGAACTTAATATTTCCGAAATTAGTGTTGAAATTAGAGTTGAATTTTTATGCTTTCAAACTTGTATTTGCTTTTAAATTATCAGGAATTTTCCCTACACCCTCCCCTTCCATAATTGCCATCTCTCACTTACCTTCCCTGCCTCCTCCTCCTCCTCCGTGTCCTGCTCCTCCTCCTCCGTGTCCTGCTCCTGCTTCTCCTCCTTCTCCTTCTGCTCCACCTCCTTCTCTTCTTTATCCTTCTCTTTATCCCTATCCTTCTCCTCTTCATCCTCCTCCTTCTCCTCCACCTCTTTATCCTCCTCCTTCTCCGTGTCCTGCTCCGTGTTCTGCTCCTGCTTTTCCTCCTCCTCCTCCTCCTGCTCCTCCTCCTGCTCCTCCTCCTGCTCCTCCTGCTCCTCCTTCTCTGCTTTATCCTTCTCCTTCTATTTATCGCTATCCTTCTCCTCTTCATCCGCCTCCTTCTCCTTCTCCTCCTCTTTATCCTCCTCCTCCTCCTTCGCCTCCTCCTCTGCCTCCTCCTCCTCCGTGCCCTCCTTCGTGTCCTGCTCCGTGTCTTGCTTCTGCTTCTTCTCCTCCTCCGTCTCCTCCTGCCCCACCTCCTTCTCAGCTTTATCCTTCTCCTTCTCTTTATCCCTATCCTTCTCTTCATCCTCCTCCTTCTCCTCCTCCTCTTTATCCTCCACCTTCTCCGTGTCCTGCTCCGGCTTTTCCTCCTCCTCCTCCTCCTCCTCCTCCTCCACCTCCTCCTGCTCCTCCTCCTTCTCTGATTTATCCTTCTCCTTCCATTTATTCCTATCCTTCTCCTCTTCATCCTCCTCCTTCTCCTTCTCCTCCTCCTCTTTATCCTCCTCCTTCTCCGTGTCCTTCTCCATGTTCACATTGAAAAAATTATTTTGGAAATACTGATTTTTTGCATTTTTCTCGGAAACAGCGGAAGGCACATAAAAAGAATGTTCAGATAAAAGTTGAAACATCTAAATAAGTTGCATCAAAAATTATATTCAAAAAACAAAACATTTTCTTGGCTCAAAAATGGCTTAGCCCGAATAAAACTGATAGAGTACCTTTTTTAGATTAGGAGAAACTTTTTAAAAATATTTAAAAAATAAAAAGTCGGCGTTTACCTGAAAATATTTTTATCATGTTTTCGAAATTCGATGGAAAATATAAAGATTTATTGGAAAGCCCCATCTTTTTTATTTTTGCTTATATTTTTTTACAGTTTCAACCATTTTCGATTCCAGGAAAAAAATTTTCTTTAAATATAATTTTTTTTTGTTCTCTAAGATGCAAAATATCAGAAAAAATAAGATATAAATTTGTAGAACTTCTATAGATGTTTAAACTTTGATCTGAACGTTTCTGTACCTTTTTTGTTTCCGAGAAGAATGCAAAAATTAGATTTTTTTCTAAATAATTTTTTTCGATGTGAAGCAGTGTTTTACCAAACACGAAACTCACGAAATACGTAGTGTATATTACCAGTTATGTCTGAAGAAATAAAAATGTGAAGAAGTGGGGTTTTTGAGAATATTCCCTTTTAGAAATTTTATACAAACAGCCGCAATTTTGTCAATTTTTTAAAGAATTAAAAATGTTTGGGGGTCAAATAAAAGGACAAGAATTCGCAGGTAGAATACAAAATGAAAATTTAAACGCTTCGAAATAAAAAATTTTAAGATATATCTTTGTGAAATTAAAAAATCTAAAGTTAAACACTCAAAAAAATGTCTGGTTAAATATGCCCTTACTATTTTTTCTGGTTAGTCTAACCAGAAAAATAGTAAGGGCATATTTGACCAGAATTCTGGTTGATTTAACCAGACATTTTTTTGAGTGAACGGATAAATTTTTTTAGCTTGCGCATTTTAACGCTTGAAATTGTCATGCTTTCACATTTTTCATTTTTATCTCGATTTTTATACAGGGGCTACATAGAGAAAAGGGGAAAATAACTGAGAAACACAAGATTTCACCTACTAGTGTGGATTCAACCTTCTTTCTTGTAAAGCTCATTCTCCTTTTTCTGGCGAAACTTCAAAGGAGGGAAAATGTGAAAAAGGTGCTGAGAACCGTTTGATTTTCCGCATCCGTTACCACGATGCTATATGATTTTCCGTTTCCATTGACCCGCTGTAACACAAAAATAATTTTGAGAATTTATTAAATAAGAGTTTAAAGCAATTTTTTTACTTAAAGAAAATTAAATGATCTTTTATGATGATTAAAAAGGCTGCCAAATCATTTCACAAACCCACCGCGGCCCTTTTTTATTTAAAAAACATTTTTACTGAAAATTACCAAGGCTTTGAATTCCAAACCCCTATACGTTTTTGCATAGTACATACATTTATCATTCGTTAACTGAATACATTTTTTTCTTTTTAATTTTCATGATCAATGAATGATAATTATCACACCATCTATGTTTGAAGTGGCAGAATCTCTCGAATTATGCTTATTTGAATGTTGTGTTTTGTTTATTAAAAACACTCACATTTTTTCTTTAAACCTCTATAACTTTTAACCTAATTAAAATATTTGAGATTTCTTTCCAGATTCTGGTAGCGTTTTTTTCTGAACATATTAAAAATAGGTTTTTCTTTCAGAAACCCCACTTTTATATTTTTTGCCAATTTTTTGTTGAACTTAGTGCGTTCAGAAGGAAGGCATTTTATGAATCATGTATAATATTTTAAGAAGTTCTACAAAAAGTTCTCCTATTCATTTATGATATATTGCTTCATTTACAATTAAAATTTTCAATTTTCATAAACACAAAAATTCTCTTGACCGCAAAAATGGTTTAGTCCACATAAAATCCATAGAATTTCTTATTTATATAAACAAAAATTTAAAAAAATAAAATAAAATAGAAAAGATGTATGTTTCTCATTTTACATATGAATGAAAAATTTTACGAAATAGGCCTATTCATGAAAAAATGGTCGAAATGTGTATTTTGTTTAACAAAATTGTTTAAATAATTGCTCAGCAGCAACTAGTCTTAACTAAATATAATCGTTCGTTAATATCTGCCATATTTCATACAACAGCTATAGATATATGGATTTCAAGTACCTAAGCATTGCGAATCACGAAAAAATTATTTTCATTCATTAATTTGTTTATATCAAATTTCTTGTATCGCTTTCACCCACTGAATATTATTTTTAGTTAGTTTTTGCATTGATTTATGACCGCTTCAAATCAATTTGAAAGTTCAAAAAAAATGGTATCACTGAAAAGTTAGAGAAAAAATTGCAAAAAATTGTTATTTAATAATAAAGTTAACATTTTTTTACTCTAACTCTTCAGTGATACCATTTTTTTAAAACTTTCAAATTTAGTTAAATCGGTAATAAATCAATGCAATAACTAATTGAAAATAATTTTCTGTGGGTTAGAGTGAGACGAAAAATGGTTTATAATGTTATAAAAAAATTAATAAACGAAAGTAATTTTCTCGTTATTGGCAATGATTAGCTGCTTGAAATCCATATAGCTGTTATATGAAATATAACAGATATTAATGTACGATTATAGTTAATTGAGAATAGTTGTTGCTTAGCAATTATTAAAACAATTTTGGTAAACAAATACATATTTCGACCATTTTTTCATGAATAGGCTTAATTGTTTTTGCGGAGTCAACTAGCAATGTCTTGCCAAAGATAAGTTGCTGTCACATTTTTCAAATTACAAGAAACTGTTAATTATTTAAATAATTTTTATGAACAAATGCGCATTTTGACTACTTTGAATTATGGTCATAAAAAAACATCGATATTGATAAAGAATTGACCTGTCGGGCGATTTTTGTCCAGAGAGACGAGATCACGTGATCCAGAAGAGTCATCATCAATTTTTGTTTAATGAAAGGGGAGATTATAAGGGATTTGCATATTGTAACTAGAAAAATAAAAAAAGTGCGATATTGACAAGAAATTGAATAACATTTTTTTTTGCAATTTTCAACTGATTTCAATCAAATTTGGCAGCTGACTGACGAATAGGGTGGTCCAATTTTTTTTTTTTTAATTTTCATGCATATCGGCTGGAAATTTTCTCGAATCTACAAAAAAATAAATGCATTTAAATTATATGAAGATAATATTCCGCGAACCAATAAGGAATCAAATTTGAAATTAAGAATTGTTTAAATAATTTATTATTATTTATTACAATATTCTCTTAGAATAATGCTAGAAAGTTGCAGTTTTTTATGAATTTAACTTTTTATCCACTTTGTACTTACAATTAGAGTAAGGAAATAATTAATGCAATTAACCAAACGTAACTGTTCAAACAAATTGTTATTGTTGATAACTATCTTCTCCTATATTAATGTTAGATAATTGTCGTTTTTTTCTAAAAATTTTAACTTTTTGTCCACTTTTCACTTAGTGAGATAATAACTAATGCAAGTTAACAAACATATTTATTAAAATAATGAACTATTATTCATAACTAACTTCTCTCAGAGTAATACTAGACAATTGCGCTTTTTTCTGTGATCCTCAGTTTGACTTTTTAGTTATGAATAAATAGTAAATGAATATCAACAATAATGATTTCTTAAATAGTATTGTATTTTTTTCAAAGTGAATTATTTTTAATCTGTCGCTAATGTTTCAATAATTGTAATTTAACCCAAAAGGCTATCTTACATCAGAGATAAAAACAAAGAATGGAATAATTTTATTGTAAAAGTTTTGTTTTAAATTACAACAAGAAGTTTATTGCAAAGAAAATACGTTGTCATCGATGATAATATAAATATACAGAGATTAGAAAGGTCTAACTCAAATAATTAATTGATTATAAAATCTCTATCATTACCATAGGAGAAGATAGTTATAAACGATAATAATTTATTTAAACAATTATGTTTGCTAAATTGAATTAATTATTACCTTACTCTAAGTACAAAGTGGACAAAAAGTTGAAAATTTGAGAAAAACCACAACTATCTAGTATTACTATAGAAGAAAATAGTTATAAACAATAATAAAATTTGTGTAAATAATTAGGTTTGTTAAACTGAATTTGTTCTTACCTCGCCTTGAGTGTAAACTGGACAAAAATTTCGCAACTTCTTAGCATTATTCAAAGACAATATTATTAAAAATAGTACTAAATTGTTTGAACAATTATGTTGTCTAAAATGAATTAATTATTACCTCAGTCTAACTGAAAAGTTGGAAATAAGTTTAAAAAACAAAAAACAATAATTTGCTTAAACCATTTACATAAATATCTGATTATAAGAAGAAAGAAGTATTTTTTGTATTATAAACAATATGTGTTAAAAAACACAAAAAAATCATAATTAGCGTCAAAAACTACCAAAACCCAATTTTTCACTTATGGGGTTTTTTTGAGTCCCTATAAGACAGACTTATGGGGGTGATATTTAAAAAAAAAAGTTACGATTCGTACTCTATGGCTAATAGTGAAGAGACATGTTGAGGTTCAACTCGATTCACCTATTATTTACGATTCTCAATGAAATTTACAAAAACGCTACTGAGCACAGATGATTTTTTTAAAACCATTCAACAATACTGCATTTTTTATATAAGAGAATAAAATATATTTGTATGAAATTTTATAGAGAATGAAGTATCGGTTAAGTTTAATGAACCTAGCCACTCTTTCCTTTATGAACTGAAATTGAAAAGGTCAATCGAAATTTTTATGGTACCATTTACTTGAATTAACCTTTCCACTACACACCTCTCTAAAGTTTCATGCACTACACACTGGGTCAAATAGACCCTATCGTTTGTTTTAATGGCTGCTATTTTAAAACTATCTAAACCATATAAAAAAAAAATCCGAGACTCACTTGAAACATTACTTAATATGTTAGGATAATAATATTGTGAACACTAGAGGGCCCAAATATTATTTTATTTTGATTAAATTACAAAAAACATTAAATCCCACCAAAAACAGCTGCGATGCCAAAAATCTGCCAAGTACAATTATATGAATTTGTGAAATCAAAGTTGGTCAATTAATTTGGGAAAAAATATTCATGATAAAATATTTAAAAAAACTTGTTGATAAAGTGCTTTTTGAAATCTATTTGTATAGAGCACTTTATAAAAAAGTTTGTATATTTTATTATGCATATTTTTTCCCAAATTACTTGAACAACTTCGATTTTACACATTTTTGCAGATATCTTGCATCTTAGATGTTTTTGGTATGATTCACTAAATACTAGACATTTTTTTCATCAGTTTTTACTTTTTTTTTCATTATTTTTTCAATAATATTTTCATCGAATCATAGACAATGTTCGAGAAGTAAATTAACACATTTTTATGTACCATGTAAGACCTATAAAATCCACTCACACCACAGAAGCCTCTTGTATCAGATATAACTGGAATAGAAAGGTTTTGCTACGTTTTGTGTCTGATCGTTTCTCTTCTTCGCGGTAATTTACGAGTACCTCGAAACATTCTGCCTTGATTCCCTTACTTCTGGTTCGGGTAAGGCTTTCTGGTTTGATTTATGTTATCTTCTAAGCTCCAAGTTTGTCCATAAAATCTCACTCTCGTAGTAAAAGCTATTTCAGAAAGCTCGGGCTGATCCTCATCTTACTTCATATTACACACAATATGTAGATATGTGGTGAGCTACAAAAATTAAAGATAAAAAACACCCAAAAACTGAAGTCTCCTTTGACAAAGTCCCGAATATTACGGAATTACAATTCTTTCTCTATTTCCTCTTTTCCCCTTTTTTAAAGAATTCCTACTTTTTTCCCCTGGTCGGTTTTCAAGCATAAATAAATAATAAATACAAAAAACTATTGCTTGTTTTTAAAAATCAGCACAAATTAAGGCCCCGGAAGCTAAGACCACGACCCCTCACTTAGGGGTCGATCCCCATGCAACCGGAGGTCTATGTCATCCGCCGGGCTCCTTCCCACAGTTAAGAATAATCCAAGCAGGGGGAAAAAAACCCTAGACAAATCAACTCGCGAGCGCGGCACAAATGAGACCTGTATTTCAATTTAGCTTCTTTTACAAACTCTCCCGGTGAGTCAAAACCAGACCGAGAGATAAGGGTGGGAACTTGAACCAATAAAAAATTATTATCATTTTAAAAAATGTAACGCGTTGAACCTGGTCTCAGAAAAAGGTGACGATCGCCTGGCACGAAATTTGAAACAGCTACCCGAAAAAGCTGGATACCGCCCAGTCTACCGAGCGCGCCACTACAGAACAACACTGCCGCCTCAGAGCCGCGGGCGCAAGGTCTCGAACTAGAAGGAAAATGACCGCGCGGAAACAAGAGCGTCAGGGACAAACCATGCTCCCAATTTGGCTCCCCAACCACACTGCGCATGCGTCGCTCCAGCAGCCTCATTGGATGTTGATCGCGCGCTTTTTTGAAATGATTGAATATGCAAATCAATTTTTCACAATATATAATATTCATAAAGTACAAAAAAAATATTATGAATGATTTGAAATTTACACTGGAGCAAAAAGGTATTCCTGCCTTTGAATTTAAAATCAATAATTCATTTGTGAAGAGTACAATCAGATAATTTATTCACCTTGTATTCTAAAAGACTATTTTGTGATCTGAAAATTATTTTTTATTATTTCCATAATGATGATTTATTATGGAAAATTGATTCACAAAGGTAATAGTTTCAAAAAAGCGCGCCATTTACAGCCAATGTGACTGCCGATGCAACGCATGCGCAGTGCAGTTGGGGAACCGAATTGGAATCACTCAGACAAACTCATAACAATCACAAACCTTCTTAGGAACAGTAAACATTTCTGAATTATAAAACTTATTTTAGATTTCAAACAAATCAAATTGAATAGGCTCAGAAAAGTATTAACTCCGAGTTTCGTAAAAATAAAAGTCCTTTTTGATTGTTTTCAAAGTTTTTGATCTAATATTCTGAAGAATTTTTTGAAAAATAAATTTAATCGAACTGCGTCGTCAGCACCTCTGTTTACAAAAAACTTCCTCTTTTTCGCGTTTATTTCGTTAACTTAATTAATATAATCCAATAAGAAAATTCAATTATTTTTGGTTGAAAGTTAATTCTTTTTGGTAGAAAATTTCAAAAATTCTAGGTTTACCTAAAATATTTGGTCTACGTCCAACGAATTCCGGTAAAACTAGACACCCTTTGCAACTTTCCTGGGGTCACCGAAAATATTTGTGCACTAGGCTCACCGAATTTCGGTGAACCTAAAGACACGACCTAAAAATTCAGGGTATCTCTGAAAATTGATCTTTTGTGGTAGAAAAGTAATATTTTTTTGTTCATAATTCATTTTTCTTCGTTAAAAATAAACTTTTTTGTTGAAAATTCAAATATTTTGTTAAAAAGTCATTCTTTTTGGTTGAAAATACAACTACTTTGGTATACAATTCGTCCGTTTGAATTTGAAATTCAGCTATTTGGTTGTAAATAAAACTGTTTGCATAAACATTAATTTTCCTCTTGAAAATTCATCCATCAGGTTGAATATTTAACTTTTTGGATAAATATGATATTTTTTGTTGAAAATACAACTTTTCCGCGGTAGATGATTTAACTGTTTTCTGAGCAATTTGTCTTTTTTGCTTGAAAATTAAAGTATTTGGTTGAAAGCGCCACTTTTTTTAGTTGAAGTTTAATCTTTTTTGTTTGAACATTCGATCATTTAGTTGAAAATTCATCTTTGTATGTTGAAAATTTAACTATGTAGTTAAAAATAAAAATATTTTACTACAAACTTATCTCTTTTGCTTGCAGTTTCAGCTATTTGTTTATAAATGCAACTGTTTGGTTCAAAATATATATTTTTTAAATTTAACTATTTGATTGAAAATTCATTTGTTTTTGTTTAACAATGACCTTCTGTGTTGAAAAGTGATCTTTTCTGGTTTAGAAGTCAACTGTTTTGAAATGATTCGAATTTTTAGCTTGAAAACTCAACTCTTTTGTCAAAAATTCGTCTGAGGGTTGAAAATTCATCTTTTTTGGTTAAAAATTTAACTATTTTTTTGAAAATACAGTTTTGGGCATTTTGGGCTGTGAAGTCTGATATTAATTTATTTACTTAATAGGCATATTGCACACTATTATTTTACAGTTTCACCATTTTCAAATTTTAATTATTAATACTTTTATGGTAACAATATTGAAATAATCTTTCTAAAAAAAAGTCAAATTTGAAAGTTTCCTTATTAGATTTTAAGTTTATTTGGTCAGATTGCCGATTCATCGAAACAATATCCAGAATCGAAATCCACTTTGTAATCAATATACTAGAAATTCAATCTATCCAGATAACGATAATGCTTTATTGTTCATTCTCTTCTCTAGAACGTAATGCGAAATGATGACAACATTTGTTGGCTCAGTCATTAACCATCGTTGAATGTGCCCACACATTTAATTCGTTCATATAGTCTAGTTGAACTGCATCGTCAAATTCAGCATTAATTGAAATGCATAATAGAACAGTAAAACCCCAAGCAAACATCAGAAATTCTAAACTAATCTGTTAAAATCCGATTGTTCCGGTTGCTCATGATAACAGGGTATCAAAGGAATGATTAATTAGTTATAGTTTCACACCCAGGGCAATATAATTAGTTAGACTGTAAATAGGCGCTTGTCAGAAATTATTTTTTTTTAAGTTGTTTGAACCTATTTCACCAGAAATGTGTTGTCTTGAATTAATTTTTTTTTTTTTCATTAAACTCACACTTTTGAATCACTTCAAGTTATCTCAGTGTTTTTTAAAATCGGAAATTGGTATTTTTTGACAAAAATGCTTCAAATTCGCTTCCCCACCCTTCCTTAACTTCTTCCTGATGTATTTTCCCCTCTCCTCACTTCTTCAGTTAACACTCCATTCTCCGACGTCCCCACTTCACATTTATCCTTACTTCCCCTCCCTCATTTTCTCCACCCCACTTCCCATCACTTCTACTTCCCTTCCCCTCACTTTTTCATTTCCCCTACTTGTCCACCCCTAACTTCCACTCACTTCCTCTCCACTCATTTCTCATCACTTCCTTTACTTCCCCTCCCTTCATTTTCATTTACTTCCGCTCCCATATTTTCCCCTACTTCCTCTCCCCCTAATTTCCCCTCATTTCCCCTTCTTGGAAAAAAGGGCGACGGCTTTTTAGACCCCTATACTGGAAGCTTTTCTTTTAGTCTGATTTTCTTCGGGGATGACTCAAATTGAAGCATGTTGAAATGAGATAATAAATAAAATTTGCTATTTGACATTTTCCTTTTTTTGATATCAATGGTTAAAAAATAAGACAAATTTGGCTAACTATTTGTTGATATTTTAAGCGTGTGGGAGAAGGGGAAAATTTCCTTAAAATTTTGTAAAAAATTGTTTTTTTTCGAAGCGATGTTTTATTCTTATTGCGAATAAAATTTTATCGAATAAATGAAACTGTTGGAAAATAACAAAAAAGAGAAAAGAGAAAAAGGCAACTTCCAAATTCCCTTATTTTCTCTTTGCTCGTCTTTTATTATTATTATTATTATTATTATTAGTATCATTAGACATTAAAGAATATTTACAATTTTGAATAATATTCTTTTATGTTATGTTAGTGTTTTTCTTTAGAAATTATTTGTGTCTAATTGAAAAATGATTAGATTTCAAATAATATTTACAAATTTTCAACAAATTTAAGTTATGATGGTACGTTTCAGCTGGAATTGATATTTTTAAACAAAAATCATGAGACTTCAATCTAATGATTTGTTTTGTTTAAAATAATCGAATTTACAAGCTTGAACAATTTTGAATTCTATTATTGTTTTTTATCGAAAATTGAAAATTAACAAAATTACTAGAGTTCAGAGAAGATTTATAATTTTTTTATAACTTTAAGTTACGTTGTTGTTTTAAATGAAAAATTAGTATTTTGAAACAAGAATCAATATAATTTAAACAAGATTTAGGATTTTTAAACAATTTTGAATTATTTTAGTGTTTTTGTTTGAAAATTGAAATTTTTAATTTACAATAAAATAAAATATCAAACATTTCAAAAAATTAAGATTCAAAACTTTTCAACAATTTGAGGAGGTTATTTTGGCGTTTTACACCGGAAATTGATATTTTTAGCATAAAATCATTATTTTCAAAAAAGATTCAATATTTGTACAAATGTAGGTTTTCACTGGAAATATCAATATAGATTTCAAAAAAGATTTGAAATTTTGGAATAATTTAAGGTCATGTTGACGTTTTTCATCGGAAATTTATTATTTGACACAAAAATCATTAAATTTTAAAAAAGATTTACAATTTAGAAAAATTTTTTGTTATTTTTCGTCAAAAATGGGTATTTTTAATAAAAACGTCATCAGAATTTTCAGATTATTATTCTTAAGATTATCATTCAGAATCATTAAGTTCACAATTTTTTATTTGGTTTGAGGTCTTACATCGCGAATTCGGCACTTTTGATAAAAGATCATTGGGTTTCAAAAAAGATAAAAAATTTTGAATAATTTTAGGATATGCTCGCGTTTTTAAATGAGAATTTACAATCTTAAATAAATTAGTCAGTGTTTTTCGTTTAAAATTGCTATTGTTAATAAAAAGTAATTATATTTCTAAAAATATTTACAATATTTGAACAATAATAGGATATGTCACGGTATTTCGTCGGGAATTGGTATTTTTGAACAAAAATGGAACGATTTGATTGTCTACACAAAAATATTATTTATTGATTCTGAAATTAAGATACTTAAGATGTCAATTTTCATCAATTATAAAAAATATTATCCTTGCTTTTTTTCTATTATTATATATCATAGATACTTTCACAAAATTTAGGATATTTTACAGGACCTCCAATTATTTTTAAGGATTTTTGGCAATTGAATAGATTTTAAGCTATTTTAATAGATCACAAAGAATCTCGAGAGTTCGCGAACATTTCAAGGGATTTCAAAGAATTTTACAAGATTTAGGATATTTTATGAATCTCCAGTGATTTCAAAGTCTTTCCGGAATTTTAAAAGATTTTGAGCTTTTTTTAGCAATTTTCAAAAATTTTCATTTGTTTTCAGCTAGAACTAGAAAAAATATTTGAAAAGCTTATATTTGAATGGAACATAATTTTAGACTTGAAGTACTATTTTCACGTTTTGCATATATCAACAAGGCTTGAGAAACAGAAACGTACATAGAGTACCCAGAAGCAGACCGAGGATGGGCAGATGGGAATATATGAAGTGGGGTGGGACTGACCCCCGAAGTTGGGTGGGACTGACGTTATAACTGGATTCTCCACCTTACGACGACTTGACTAATTATTCCGATCTATAATAATAATAGTAATGTGTAGAGCGTTCAGATAAACAATATTCAGTGTTTTTCCACCGCGAGAGCAAGAATAAATAAATTTAAATTTAAAAAAAGGCATTTTCTTAATTATAGGCTGGAGATTATTCAGATGAAAAGGAATTTGTCTGCTTGGCAGAAATCATCACTAAAGAATTCGAAATCCTTTCTTTCTCGGTCTGTTCACCGACGTCAGTCTTGGACTTTTGGGATTTTTGCAATCTGCATGGCTGAATTCAAGAGTGGGTGTTTTGTCTCGGAGGGTCCCGGCTTTCGAAAAAAAGAGGATATGCGTCTTTGATGCTCGCATTAGGCTAATGAGGGGTCTGACTTGCTCCATTTCATGTTTTTTTAAAACCCCGTTTCAGCACGCGCTGTGGTCGGAACTCGAGGAAAAGGTAATGACGAAACGCATGCATCCTGCAATGCAAATTTATTTCTTCCACTACTCCCAGCATTATTTACTTTTTGATTTCCATATCGTTATCTCAAATTGCGAAACAATGCCAGAACAAAAATTCGCAAAGTTTCCCCTAAATTTTTCTTGGATAAAACTCGAGATGAAACTTTTCCCAAGAACTTTTCCTCAAGCAGGGTGGCCGCAAATCTTCATTTTAAACATTCCTTGAATTTTACGTGACCAATTTTTCATTTTCTCTGATTATTAATATTTTAAGATTCATAGAATATTTTGAAAAAGGAATCAAACAAATTTTCATTTTAATTTATCAATTTTTTATTCTCGGGGCTGTCATAGCCTAATTTACTTGAAAAGAGTGAAAAAGTAACCGATTTAACCCGAAAAAGTGACTAATTCCTAGTCTAAAAAGTAAACGAAAGAATTCAAAAGAACTCGATTCATCAGACTTCAAAATAATTCAAGGCCAGTTTCAAATAATTCAAAGTATTGTAAAAAGTTAAAAAAATTCCATTGATATCAGTAAAAAATTCACGAGAATTCCAAAGATTTCAAAATAATTCAGGGTTAATTATTCAAAACTTAGGATTAATTCCAAATAAATCCCAAAAAATATTTGCTAATCTCTTTAAATCTTTGAGACCCTAAAAAATCCCTCTTTTCGAATTTTTAAAAATATTTTAAAACCTTATAGCTCCTGTAAAATCGTTCCATATCTTCCGAAACTCTAGAAAATTCTTTAGAAGTGCATTAAAATTGTTTAAATCCCTTAAAATGATTAAAATCCTTGAAAATCTTTTGAAATTTGTTAAATCTTTTCAAAATGCCTTGGAGTCTTTTAAAACCCTCTAAAATATTTCAAATTCTTTCAAACCCCTTCAAACTATTAAAATCAATTAAAAATTCATTGGAATCTTCCAAAATTCCCTACAATTTTTGAAACAATTTGCAATGTTTCAAAATACCATGAAACTTTTTAAAGATCATGAAAATGTCTTGGGATATTCAAAAATTCCCTAAATTATTTCGAATTCTTTGAAATCCCATGAAACTACTGAAATAAATTTTAAATTCCTTGGAATATTTTAAAACGCCCTAAAATATTTCAAGTCCTTTTAAATAATTTGAAATCCCTTGAAATTTTGTATAGCTCTTGAGAATTACGTATGGTGTTTTTTAAAATACCCGAAAATCTTTCAAATTTTCATGAATCACTTCAAAATATTGAAATATGTTGAAAATGCCCTAAGATATTCAAAATCTTTTGAAATCCCTTGAAATTTTTTAAAGCTTTTAAAAAATTTTTGAAACTTTTTAAAGTACTCTAAACTCTTTAAAATTCTTCTAAATATTTGGTAATAACAAGAAATATTTTAAAATATTTGAAATACCTAAATTCTTGTTAATGAATTCTTTGATATCCATTGAAATATAATAAAATCATGTGAAATTACATTTCTTGGTGATTCCTTAGAATCTTACAAAAACGCTAAAATTTTTTAAAAATTTCGGAATCCCTTCACATTATTAAAATAAATGGAAAATTCCTTAGAATCATTCAAAATACCCTAAAAAATTTAAAATCCTTCAAAATCTGTTGGAATCTCGTGAAATTATTTAAAACCCTTGAAAATGACTTGGAATTTTTAAAAATGCCCTAAAATGTTTAAAATCGTTTGGAATTATTTCGAATTATTGAAATACATTAAAAATACCTTAAAATATTAAAAATCCTATAAAATCTGTTTGAAATTTTTTACAGCTTTGGTAGACTCTTTGAAAATTAAAAAAATACCCTTAAATCCTTTAAAATCCCTTCAAATTATTGAAATCTATTGAAAATTATTCGGAATATTTTAAAATACCCGAAAAAAATTTAAAATTCTTTGAAACGTTTTTAAATCCTTTGAAACTGTTTTGAATTCTTGAAAATTTCTTCAATTTTTTAAAAATACCTAAAATACTTTTAATCCCTTTAAATGATTGAAATATATTGAAAATTCTTCAGAATCTTTTCAAATACCAGAAAATATTTCAAATCCTTTAAAATGTTTTGCAATCCGTAGAAAAACTGTTTCAGGCTTTTGAAAATTCTTTGGTATTTTCAAAAACACCCTAAAATCTTTCAAAACCCTTGGAATCCCTTCAGGTTATTAAAATGTATTCAAAATACCTTGGGATCTTTTAAAATACCCTAAAATATTTCAAATCCTTTGGAATCTGATGAAATTCCTTGAAACTCATTGAAGCCCTTGAAAATTCCTTGGATTTTTTTTTAATTACCTAAAATCTTTAAAAGATATTAGAATGCTTCAAATTTTTAAAATATATTAAAAATACCCTAAGATAATTGGAATCTTGTAAAATAGTTTGAAATCCCTTGGTATTTTTAGAGCTCTTGGAGATTCCTTGCATTTTTTTAAAATAACCAACAAAAATTTTAACTCTTTGAAATCCCTTCAAATTATTGAAATAAGTTGAAAATTCCTTGAAATATTTCAAAATACCCTAAAATATTTTAAATCCTTTAAAATCTGTGGAAGTCCCTCGAAACTTTTTAAAGCTCTTGAAATACCTTGAAACTATTTTAAGTTCTTGAAAATTGCCTTAATGTTTTCAAAATACCTTAAAATCTTTCAAATCCCTTTAAATGATTAAAATCTTTTGAAAATTCTTCGGAATCTTTTAAAATATCCGAAAATATTTCAAATCTTTTGAAATCTTTTGAAATCCCCTAAATTTTTCGAAAGCTCTTGAAAATTCCTTAGTATTTTAAAAAATACCCTAAAATCTTTAAAATCCTTTGGAATCACTTCAAATGATTGAAATCTATTAAAAATGCCCTTCTTGAAAATTTAACAAATACCCTAAAATCCTTCAAATCCCTTCGAATTATTGAAATATATTGAAAATACTTCGGAATATTTTAAGATACCTTAAAATACTTCAAATCCTTTGAAATTACTCGAAAAGCCTTGAAATCCCTCGAATTTTTTTTGAAACTCTTAAAATTTCCTTGGTAGTTTTAGGAAGATTAAAATTTTAAAAGTTTTTAAAAATTCCTTCAAATGATTGAAATATATTGAAAATTCTTCGGATTATTTAAAAATACCCGTAAATATTTCAAATTCTTTGAAATGTTTTAAAATCCTTTGAAACTGTTTTGAGTTCTTGAAAATTTCTTTGAAAAATTATTTCAGGCTTTTGAAAATTCCGTGGTATTTTTAAAAATGCCCTAAAATCTTTCAAATCCTATGGAATCCCTTCAGGTTATTAAAATTTATTCAAAATACCTTGGGATTTTTTAAAATACCCTAAAATATTTCAAATCCTTTGAAATCTGATGAAATCCCTGGAAACTCATTGAAGCCCTTGAAAATTCCTTGGATTTTTTTTTTAAATGACCTAAAATCTTTAAAATTTATTAGAATGCTTCAAATTTTGGAAATAGATTAAAATACCCTAAAATAATTGAAATATTGTTAAATATTTTGAAATCCCTTGCCATTTTTTAGAGCTCTTAGAGATTCCTTGAATTTTTTTTAAATACCCAATAAAAATTTCAACCCTAAAATACTTTAAATCCTTTAAAATCTGTAGAAATCCTTTGAAACTTTTGAAAGCTCTTGAATTCCCTGGAAACTAATTTAAGTTCTTGAAAATTGCCTTAATGTTTTCAAAATACCTTAGAATCTTTCGAATCCCTTTAAATGATTGAAATCTTTTGAAAATTTTTCGGAATCTTTTAAAATATCCGAAAATTTTTCAAAACCTTTGAAAACCCTCCAAATTATTGAAATCATTTGAAAATTCTTCGGAATCTTTTAAAATATCCGAAAATATTTCAAAACCTTTGAAATCCCTCCAAATTATTGAAATCTATTAAAAATTCCTTGGGATTTTAAAAAATATCCTGAAATACTTATAATCCTTTTAAATTTGTTGAAATTCCTTGAAACTTTTCAATGCTTTTGAAAATTACTAACATTTTTAAAAATACCCTAAAATCTATAAGATCTTTAGGAATCACTTCAAATTACTGTAATCTAATAAAAATACCCTCCTTAAAAAAAAATACAATAAAATCTTTAAAATTCTTTGGAATCACTTCAAATGATTGAAATCTATTAAAATTGCCCTTCTTGAAAATTTAAAAAATACCCTAAAATCCTTCGAAATCCCTGCGAATTATTGAAATATATTGAAAATACTTCGGAATATTTTAAAATACCTTAAAATACTTCCAATCTTATGAAATTATTGGAAAAGCCTAGAAATCCCTCGAATTTTGGTTGAAACTCTTAAAATTTCCTTGGTAGTTTTAAGAAGATTAAAATTTTTAAAGTTTTTAAAAATACCTTCAAATGATTGAAATATATTGAAAATTCTTCGGATTATTTTAAAATACCCGTAAATATTTCAAATTCTTTCAAACGTTTTGAAATCCTTTGAAACTGTTTTGAGTTCTGGAAAGTTCCTTCAATGTTTTCAAAATACCTAAAATACTTTTAATCCCTTTAACTGATTGAAAGGTATCTAAAATTCTTCAGAATCTTTTCAAATACAGGAAATATTTCAAATCATTTAAAATGTTTTGCAATCCGTAGAAAAACTGTTTCAGGCTTTTGAAAATTCTTTGGTATTTTTAAAAAACACCCTAAAATCTTTCAAAACCTTTGGAATCCCTTCGGGTTATTGAGATGTATTCAAAATACCTGGGGATCTTTTAAGATACCTAAAATATTTCAAATCCTTTGAAATCTGATGAAATCCCTTGAAACTCATTGAAGCCCTTGAAAATTCCTTGGATTTTTTTTAAATGACCTAAAATCTTTAAAATTCATTAGAATGCTTCAAATTTTTGAAATATATATTAAAAATACCCTAAGATAATTGAAATCTTGAAAAATATTTTGAAATCCCTTGAAATTTCTTAGAGCTCTTGGAGATTCCTTGAATTTTTTTAAAATACCCCAAAATTTTTCAAACTTTTTGAAATCCCTTCAAATTATTGAAATATGTTGAAAATTCCTTGGAATCTTTCCAAATACCCTGAAATAATTTAAATCCTTTAACATCTGTACAAATCCCGTGAAACTTTTTAAAGCTCTTGAAATCCCTTAAAACTATTTTAAGTTCTTGAAAATTTCTTAAATGTTTTCAAAATACCCTAAAATCCTTTGAATCCCTTTAAATGATTGAAATATTTTAAAAATTCTTCGGAATCTTTCAAAATATCCGAAAATATTTCAAAACATTTGAAATCCCTCCAAATTATTGAAATCTATTAAAAATTCCCGGGGATTTTGAAAAATACCCTGAAATACTTATAATCCTTTTAAATTTGTTGAAATTCCTTGAATCTTTTTAATGCTCTTGAAAATTACTTACATTTTCAAAAATATCCTAAAATCTATAAGGTCTTTAGGAATCACTTCAAATTACTGAAATCTATTAAAAATACCCTCCTTAAAAATTAAAAAATACACTAAAATCCTCTGAAATCCCTTAAAATTCTTGAAATATATTGAAAATTTTTCTTAATATTTTGAAGTACCTTAAAATACTTTATATCCTTTGAAATCTTTTGAAAACCCTTGAAAACCGTCGAATTTTTTTTAAACTCTTAAAAATTCCTTGGAAGTTTTAAGAAGTCTCTAAAATTTCAAAAGTTTTTTTGAAATCTCTTCAAATTATTGAAGTCTATTGAAAATTCTTCGGATTATTTTAAAATACCCCTAAATATTTCAAGTTTTTGGAAATCTTTTGAAAACCCTTGAAATAACCCAAAAAATTTTTAAACTCTTGAAAATTCCATGGCAGTTCTAAAAACATTCTAAAATCTTTAAAATCCTTTGAAATCCCTTCAAATTATTGAAATCTGTTGAAAATTTTAAGAATCTTTTTAAAATACCCTAAAATATTTCAGAAGAATTCAAGAAAATTCAGAAATAGGTATAGACCTGAATTCAAGAGTGGTTAACCCATGGGTTAAATTATTGAAGAAAAAGTGACTAAAGTGATCTTTTTATTAAAAAAATTAACTATAATGACTTTATCTTTAAAAAGTTAGCAAAAAGTGACTTGAGAAGAAAAAGTGACTAAAAGTGATTATTCTTGACACTTAAAAATTGCTTCTTACAGAAATTCCCTGACTTTTGCAATGTTTTAAAATCAAAATCCCGGACTTTGCCCTGCTTTTCCCTGAGCAAAAAAATTCCCTGACATTTCCCTGATTTCCAGGCTTACCCTGACCAGCAGCCACTCTGTTTTCCTTAAACTTTCAGGTCTTTTAGGATTCTCATTATTTCCTTTCTTATCTGATTGTTGTAACAACCATCTAGAAAAAAAAGGTGCGAGACAAATTGAAAATCAGTTTCACGGAGAAGAGGTCTGACACCAATTTTTACAAATCCGTCCCGCTCATCTTGCAAGCTTAAAAAAGAATTTAAGGACAAGTCGGGGCTTTTAAAGATTGAAAGATTCAATGGATTCAATTGCTGGGGAGCAACGAACCACTCTCGATGCCCTTCCTGTCGTTAGCAAGTAAAATGGCGTGACATTGTCCTACCTGAGGATAAAGCTGAAAAGGACCCGTGAGGCCGGTTATGCTAATCTGGAACGACCAAAATGCAACTCTGTCCTTATCTCTCTTTCCCTTCTCGAAAACCAAAACTCTGATTCTTCCCTTTTTCGCTTCGTCGCCGAAATCCAACGTCTAATAATATACGACCTAATCGCGTAGGAGTCGCCAGCCAGGAACCCTGTTCTCCTCCCTGGCCAAACGGTCCTTTCTTTCATCCTTTGCAAAAAAAAAAAAAAAGTTCTGGGTAGTCGACCCCATATAGAGAAAAACAAGTTCCTGCAAAGTCATCCCAGCGCGGATTTCATTTTTTAAATCTTCAACTTCTACACATTTTTTTTTGGTTCAATGAACGTAAATTCTTATAAGTTGGACACGTGAAAATATTTTAGTATTGCAAATTTTGAATTCAATGTCTTGTGTCCTTTAAACAGATTGGGACCGTGCATAAATGATGTAAAGTTTTTTTTCTGAAATTTTGAATTACGTAGCCCCCTTTGTTAGAGTCCGTAAGTTTTTACGTAATTTACCCGGTTTTTCAGTAATTTTTTTACGATTTTACCTCAGCTAACGTAATTTTTGCTGCCTTAATTTTGTCCGTGAATTTATTTAGGAGTCATCCAAAAACAGCGAACACTCAACTCCCGATATAAGAACGATTTCGGGCGTGGCTTGCAGTGGCCGTGATCTTAAGTCGGGGGAATCCAAACGTAAACAGTCAGGGCCGTTGAATTTGGACGCATGCGAACAGCTGACGCAACTAACGTGCTGAGGGTACTGTCCACATGCTGTTTGTCACGCTTGACTGAACACCGCCTCTCTCTCGGGTTTGCGGTCCCCTCATCAGCAAAATGCCAACGACTTAAATTCTGGGAACATCGTAAACTGAGGGTTCTTGTACCGGGAGTGGAGTGTGAGGCGATTATTTTAGGGGTAGTGGGTTTGGTTAAATCTGTCTGTTTCTTATGAATTAACAAAGTATTTCAACTTTTAACCAAGTATTTTCAACAAAAAATGTAGTAGTTGATATTTTAATCAAGAGAAGATTTCCATTTTAAATCAAAGACAGTTGAATGGAACAAAAAAGACGCATTTTCGACAAAATAGTTGAACCCTCAACGAAAAGAGATTCATTATAAACCATACAGTTGCATTTTTATCCAAAAAATATTAAATTTTTACCAAGAAAATTAATTTTCTGCTGACCTAAAAATGTGAATTCTTAACAAACAACTTAATAGTTGATATTTTAACCAAAAAGGTTTGAATTTTAAATCAATAACAGTGGAACT
>JAABKJ010003867.1:0-25232 GCA_011634705.1 Andricus grossulariae
GTTTGGTTTAACTCAGACTGAATCTTTGAAAGTTCTTCAGCCTTTATATGACATTAAATATTTTGGTATTAATTTTCAATCTATTCGGTCTTTCATAAGACTAACATTTTGTGACTTTTATGTTGGTTCAACAATTTTTGTAGTCAGAAGAACGTTTTTTCATAAGACGGATTTCCATATGTTTCTTAGAAACACCGAAAGATACAAAGAAACGTTAATTTAAAAGTTTTGATACAAATAGTACCTTTTACAGCTTCCCCCTATTTGTACCAATAAAATCCGGCTGATTATACCGAAATTTCGGTACACACAACTGCAGCCAATTATATATTTTGGAACCAAATTCGTTCAAGCTTAAAACATTTTCAGCCCGCATTCAAGTGATAGGATACCTTACTAATATGATTCCGTATCTTTTCACATGAAGGAATAATTTGTAGGCATGCCAGATTAATTTGGTTAAAAAGCACAAATATTTATTAGAAATATATATTTTTTGACAGATTCACGACCACCTGATATTGAAGAGTATCGTAGGTATTACCATGCTTATGATCGTGACAAGACCTTTAGCAGGGATGGTCGTTCATATCAAACTATAGAAGATGATGTTAGCGGAAGAACGTACGTGCAACTTGATGCTGATCATCATCCGATCGAATTAATTCAAGAAATATTAATTCCGGGATGCCCGAGAATACAAGTCTCAGAAAGTGTTTTCGGTTGGGCAGGTGTGGCACATCACCTACGATTAAGAGCTCAATCACGAATAGCTCAGTTATCACAAGACCATCCACCACAAGTTCGATCACCACAATTTTGACCACCACATGTCCGACCACCGTTGCAACCAGGCCAACAAGGGCTACAAGGCCCAGTACATAAACCTCTAGACCGAATGAGAAAATAATATATACATATGTATACAAAATATGTGTCATTTTCCCGAATAAAAACTTGAAATACTGTTGCAAAGTACTATGACTGTATTGCTATGAATGTTTTTATTTTTCCTTATCTTATGAGCAATTTTACTCCTCATGGGTGACAGCTAAATTTTTTTCCTCAAAGAGAAATGCTGTTCTCCCACAAAAGAAGAAAGAAACACTTCCGATATTTTTCAAGCCAATGTTTTAGTATAGTCAAATTGAGATTTCTGCTCGAACAAATTGGTGGCATAATTTTTTGAGAACTACAGTGAGAAAAAAACGATTTTTACAAAGGTGTTAATCTGTCTGTGTGCCTGTCTCTTTTCGTATGTCGCATACTTTGAACGCAAAAAGGAATTTTCAATAATTTTTTTGCGATGCAAATTTAAATTTTCGACTTTTCATGAAAGTTAAAGACGTCGAGATTTGATGATATCCGCGAAACCCATTTTTCACATAAAACTAATACCTTCTCATTGAGATGAATCAAAGGGTTTTGTGTTTTGTTGATTAATTTTCTGTGTTATGAAAAATAATTTTAGGGTAGTTCACTCCCAGAAAAGTTTGACGACAAATTGAAGAAAATCTCACTTTTGATTTATGAGTGTATGGACATTATGCTGAGTGGTTTTTGATCTTTAAATCAAAATTGGTCAAATCTAACTGATTGCTAGTAAAATTTTACTGATTTGCTCAGCCAAAGGTCAAGATATTCACAGTTTCAATAGTAAAAAACAAGTATCTGCTTGGTAAAAATTTATTATCTTATTTAGGACTATATATAATAATTTTTAAAATCATAAATATGAAAAACGTTAAACATAGAAAACTTCAATCAAACGACGGGATGGTAATACATTTTAAACCTTAATAAAACAATGAGAAGGCCATATTAAGAAATTGTGAACGAGGATTAGTCGGTTTCCGGTATTAAAAAATTGCCTTCTTACTGTTTGCACAAAGTTACGAAAAATCTGAATTTTTGTTACATACAAAAGATTAATGCGCTTTACATCAATCATGAATATTCAGGGTCCTCATACACCACTCTATAACAGAATTCTGTTCTTGATTTCAAAAATTTTTCATGTCTTTACAATTTTTCTCTGAAAAATAGCAATTTTTGAACAACAATTCACAGAGAGAATTTGTCCTTCGACCGGAAGATGAGTAAGATCAGAAGCGAAAGATAAGGAGGGATGAGGGAGATGCAATTTTCAAAAACTATGTATTTTCTGTTTTTTCAATCAAAAGTGCGATATTTGACTACACTTTTTATATTGAAAAACAAGTGCAATGAACCAGCAGTGTACCTTTTTCCTAGGATTGCTCTTACCTTCTCTTCAGATATTTTAAAGGGGTATAGCATTGGACAAAACACGAATGAAAGTCAGAAAAATGGTTCAGAAGCACATTTAGAAGACAGTCGAGAACGGATCCAGTAAAAGAAGAACCCCGCTGGTTTCATACACTTTTTTCGAACACAAAAAACTGTCTTTAAATATTGCAATTTGCATGAAAGAAAAAATAATGACACACTTTGTAGAAATTGCAAAAAATTACAGATGTTTTGAAGAACTGCCTTGAACTCAAACCTAAAAACCAGAGAACTGACATTTTTTCGTCAATAGTAGTCCATTCCCTTTTTCGGCATCGCCAATTTTTTAGGATGACCTTTTGACAAGCAAAAATTTGTCTGATCCCAGATCGAAGATACAATATTTATATTTCAATTCAACCTGCATATACTCCCTACGATGCCTGTGATTAGCCAGAGCGCCCAACCGTGGTGACTGGTTGAAGTTGATTGGCCAGTATAGTCTTTTTTTTTTTTTAAAACCGGGAGGACGGAAGGCCAAATCGGATTCGTATTATATCCATTGTCCCTATTCATGTCATAAGGTTGTTTTTAGATTAAGATTGGTTCTCTATGTTTTCTAGGAAATGTTTTAGTCTAACGTCACTTTGATGTTTCTTCACATTTTGGCTGACTGCTCTCGGGGTTTCTCTAATGTAGACTTTGCCACAAGAGCAAATGATTTTATATACTTCAGGATCATTGAGAGGTGCCTTTTTATCTTTAGGGTTGTTTAGAAGTTGTCCTCTTCTCGCAGGTGGTTCAAATATGGTTTGGATGTTGTGTTTGTTAAAAAATTCTTTCTATTTGTTCTGCGATACTTTATGTGTTGGGTAGGACGGTGGTCGTTTTTCTCTCTCTTCCTTTAGTAGGTTGTTTTGACATGTTTTTTCAGTGTATTTTCTTATTGGTTCATCAATTGGTTTGTTTGTGCAATCGTTGTGCAATTGTTTTTGAGATGGGTAGTGGTGGAAGAAGGCATGTTGTTATCTGTATGGGTGGGGTTTCTGTAAACTTCATGTCCTAATGTGTTATCAGATGTTTTGTAAATTAGTACGTCCAAGAAGGGTAATTTTCCGTTTCATTCAATTTCCATGGTGAACGGCATATGAGGGTGTAATCGATTAATGAAACCTGAAAACTTGTGCTTCATCTAGTCCATGTCTGCAGATGACAAAAGTGCCGTCCACGTAACGGCACCGAAATTGCGGGTTTAGCTGGGATTGGTTGAAGATTTCAGTTTCTAGATGTTCCATGAAGATGCTGGCTATTACAGGTGAGATTCGAGATCTCATTGCTGCTCTTGAGGTTTGTTCGTAGAATTGGTTATTGAAAGAGACGTGAGTATTAATCAGACAGTGTTCCATCAAAGGTATGAGATCGGAGGGGAAGTTTTCAAAGGATTTGATCATATCGATTGTGTCAGAGATTGGTACTTTCGTGAAAAAAAATTACCTCGAAACTCACTAGGATGTCTTGGGGTTGAGTCTAAATTTTTGTATCTTTTTCATAAAGTCAAAGAGTTTTGGACTTGTGTGATATGTAGAGTTTCTTGTGAAATGATTCGGTTCTTTGGCGAGGGAGCCCGCCAGGTTGTAAGTTGGTGGGTTTAATGCGCTAATTAAGATATTGTTTTACTGTCAAGTTGAGAGTCTTTTAGAAGGCTTTTTGCTCTGCTGACTATTGCTTTTGTGGGGTCTTTTGTAAGTTTTTCATATGTATCGTCAGTCAGAAGGTCCATGATTTTGTTGCTATAGTCTTTTTCATTCATTTATTACTTATGTGTTGCCTTTGTGTGGGAGTAATATTATGATGCCTTTATTTCGATTGAGTTCTTTAATCGCTGTTTTTTTCTTGTTTCGTTAAATTTAAGTAGAGAAGTTCGGCTTTGCGTAAGATATTTACCGTCTTTCGGGATTTTAGAGAAAGCAACTGCAAAATTATGTTCTTTATAGGTGCAGTTTTAATTATTTTTTTGAGGTAGTGTGCAAAATAAATTTGGTATTTTGTATTCTTTCTTCCAAAAGAAGCAAACTTGTTTCATGTAGCATTAATTTGGATTCAGATATTCCCAAATGTTTTTTCATTCGTAAAAATTTTGGGACGATGACGTTGTCCCTGCATCGTTTCAAGAATGCTATATATGTTAGTAGCTTCTCTGAAATTAATCGAATTAATTGTCCTCGATTCAATTAAAGTGCAAATACGTTGACATTCGATACGAAAAATGGAAATAGGTTAGCGTTTTTGGTTCGGTTTATGAATTGAGAATTTGAAATTGTTTCGATTCAAAAGAAGATTTTGTAAGTCTTGACAACCACATGTTACTGAGCTTTTACCTGGCTTTTGCGATTAACTCGAATTTTATGTGCTTAAAAATGTGAAATAAGTGAATTCGATTTTCGTATGCATAATTATGTTTTCAGGTGATATGACACCTTATACGAACTTTGCAGAATCAAACTATAAGCTGACGAAAATCCGCTCGCACAAATGGACACGTTGAAATAAGAAAGATTCAGGCAAACAACGATAGTTTGCCAAAACATTAAAAATAATGACTACACATACTCTTATAGTTTTTGCTGAATATCCTATCATGTAGTCTGAAAATAAATTTATTTTTTGTCTCTATATCCAAGATTCATTCAATCTTTGGTAATTGAAAGGTGAAGTTCAAGAAATTGTAAGTCCTCAAAAAATATATGTAAGTACTTTCATAAACATGAGTAGCACGTTTTTAAAGCCTGCCAGAAATGCCGATTATTTAAAGTTTTTGCAATGTGTAAGAATTCATTGTCTGATGACCCAAGACAATTTAGAAAAAAACAGGAATCAACTATAATTCACTAAAGCAGAAAATAGCTTGGTTTTATTCGGAAATAAGTAGCTTGATTCTAAACGGGAAGAACCAGAATCGAAACTGAAATAGAAGAATTCCCTACCGCAATCGTGAAAAAGATCCAGCCAATTTTTTTCTGAAAAAGACGTCCTATTTATTGTACCGACGTGAATTAAATTGACGAAAGCTGTCGGACAAAAGCACATAACTAGCAAATGGCGTTTATTCATCGATTGCAATAAGACAAGTCTGCTTTTCCTGGAAAAAATTACCAAACACACTCTTGATAAATCTCTTCTGGGTAAACAGGGTAGAAAAACAGGGTAGAAAAACAGGGTAGAGAAACATTGCTCAAGGCCCTCCGATAGATCCTAAAAATGCTGTTCTGCTGCCTCTACATATTAAACTCGGGATTATTAAGAACTTAGTAAAAGGAATAGTTTGAAATGGAAACGCATATGCCTACCTAACATCAAAATTCCTAAAAGTTAGCGAAGCGAAAATCAAAGAAGGGGTTTCATAGGGCCTCAAACTAGTGAGCTAATGCAACAATTAGAATATCCGCTCTAGCAAATGTCAAAAATTTAATATGGAGAAATGAAGATCTGAACTTAAACCTAAAAAGAAGGAAGCACACTTTTCAAGATACCTCAGAGAAGCAGAATTCGAATCAAAGATTCTTTTCAGATAATTATTTTTTATGAAGAAACAAAAAAATCGACAGATAGTCAATATGTCTTGAATCACAGTGCATTGAAATTTGAGTAAATTGTGCGAACTTTATTAATTTTTGAGAGAGTATCTCAGAAGCCATTATAAATATTGATAATGTAAGACGATATTCGTAAGACACGTTTAAAAAGGGAAAAACTTTCCTCTAAGAGGGGGAAATTTATCTGTTAGAAACAAGGGAGCAAAGTGCTCATAAAATGAGAAAAAATAAATACACCTATAGTGAATTCACCTGTATTATTTTACAGTCATATTTACAGTTTTCATTCAGGATGATTTCATATATTTTTTATATTCATATTATTTTCTCATTCGGTCTTGAGGTTCGCGTGCTGGGCCTCGTAGCCATTGTTGGTCTGGTTGCACAAGTGACCGGACTTGTGGTGGTCGACCTTGTTGTTGGGCTTGTCGTGGTTGGATTCGTAGATGTATGATACGTGTCACATCCCTCTATCCGAAGACCCTCTGGACGGAGCTCGATATAATGCCTTCTGAATTTATATCTATGAGTAGGTTTATGGGATCGGTACTTCTAGGATCAAGTTCCACGCATGCTGTCGCACCTCCTCCAATATCTCTCAAACGCTGGAATACTCGAACACCTTGGGTTAATGTGTCCAGGCGATTATATTCATAACCTCTTATTTGACGACCATTTGGTATGGATTCTGTAGAAAAATAAAAATCCTGGTAGTGATGTTGGAGTCGGCCGTAGTCGAAATTTCGAACACGAATGTAGTTCGTTTCTCGTAGTCTTGAAAAACGATGTCGGGTCTCGAGTGTGCAGTGGAGACTGCTGTCCAAAAATCGTTGTTCCAGAAAATTTGACACTTCTCGTTTTGGACAATTGACTATCTACCTCGGAGCGTTCGGCAGGGCAGGGTATCAACCCACACCACAAGAATTACAGAAATGGTAATAAAGCGCTCTGAAGACCGCAATATGTCTGTGGAGATACGTTGTTCCCGTGTGAGTGGGACACCCGGATAGTATGTGTCCTAGGTACCCATCACGTGCATGACACTCTCTGCAACTCTCGCTGGAAACTTCTTGACGTAAATTCTCTGGTTGGACAAGTTGCCTTTTTCCGGAAGAAGTATAGTGCATTCTAACACCAACCACTGCGCATTGGGCGTTTCCAAATTTAAATATGAGGCAAATATGAGAGTCAGATGTTGGTGTGTAGAAGTAAACTGTTTTCACCAGAAGTTCTTGATAATATCTGATCATGCAGCAGAAGAGTTCTTTGTACCCGTAAGTGCTTTTCTGACATGATATTCTTAGTATCCTCCTTCAACTCCAGTGTTTTCGGTACCTTGTATACCTCTCTCCAGAAGTTTTCCAGTTCGTTGGGCTTTTGTGCATTTTGGACAGAAACAGGGATATCGCTGAAGAGGCTTGATGGGTCAGCGAGAAACTGTTGATTCTTCGTGATCCGTCTATCCTCCTTCTGTTTTCTCCTTTTTGCGTCAGATAAAACCCATCTTTGATAACAATATGCTGCTTTATTTTTAGCAGCTTTGACTTGTTCAGTATGTGATCGCTAATCCTCAGTGCTTGTGCGAATTTCCGAACCCTTTGAGTGAACGGTCTACCAGATGTTATGTGCTTAATCACACACCAAATACAGGTCGTATTCTGTCTTGTCCATCCAATCTTCTTGTTCAGTTGATGTAAGCGTCTTGTGGTATTTTTATTAATCGTCAGTTTCAGCCTTAGATTTGAATTAGCCAAACTTCTCGAAGCACCATAAACTGAACAATTGATGGTCCAGAGGTCAAACTCCTCCGAGACATTCTTACGAAGGCAGGCATTCATTTAAGCCAGATCTTAGGGCTTGACAGGAATCTGCATGTGATTGCAGGTTCCTAAATCGCGATCATCTCTCAGCAGGTGCCTGCTTCCGCTGTTGGTCTTGATGTCGCTTCCTCATCTTCGTCTGCAGCTTTTTCATGCAGCCGTTGGGAAAGCGCTCCACGTACATGTCCATTTTTCAAGGGATAGTCACGTTGATTTCGCAAGGGCTGAATCAAAACGTGCTGAAGCTCTGGGTGTTTCTGCCGCCACAGAGGGTGCATACCTGCCATGAAGCCTTAATGAGCAGGGATAATAAGGGCATCATAGCAGTCTAGCAAGTCGTCCTTGAGTTGATTAATTCACTCCATGTGGGCGTGTCTCCGATTCGTCGTCATGTTTCCATCTGAATTATATTCAGCACCCCAAACTTTAGGGCGATCGGTACTGTTTGCCTACCCATTGTTGGGTGCTCTGCGCGTTGGATCGTTTTGAACTGCTTCTACAACTTTTTGGTGGTTTGGTGGTGTCATTGTTGTTCCCACGAGCAACTAGGTGAAGGGTTTGTCCGTCCTTGTCGACCTTCGTACGCAAGGATAAGGCTGCATACTCTGAGCAGTCGCACGGTATCCCAGAGTCACCATTGAAGACACCTCATCTAGGTGCCATTCAGCTTTCAGCACGGTTGTTACACCTCTTTACAATTCAATATTGCACTTAGATTTTCTCAGATTTTTTTTGTAATTTTTCTTAGAATTAGAAACAGAAAACGTTAAAAACAGTACAGTATGGTTGCTTTATCAATATATGAACAAGTTTTGTTGTCAAATTGTAATTACGAAGAATTAATTATCATGAGTCAACAAGAAGGGATAATGATTTACCTTTTAGAAAAGAAAGAGAAAAAAATATCAGGTGATAAACTACCATCTAATAGACAAGTGTGAGCACTGTTTTTTTTATTATCACAATGTTGTCAAGCTAAAAATTAAGACTTGCATCACTGCAGCTCTAGCGAATTAACCATATTTTAAAAAACTGAAATTTTGATGTAGTCACTCCGATCCCAACAGAGGAAATAAGGAATATTGTATGAGCGGTGGTCGTCTTCGAAAAAAAATTAAAATTGTCTAACATCCAAAGAATGTATTCTCGACAATAAATTCCTTGACAATTTAGATAACTTATTTGACATAGCCTACATGAACGTTTTGAGAGTCTTAGAAGATAATGATAGACAAGTTTTCGTAAATCAAAGAGAAGAAGAACGAAAGGGTAGCTTACCAACTTTTATCGACGTGAATTTCTTGCAACATTCTCTAAAGGTTGAAGAAATAATAGAAACAGAGTGCAATGGAAATGATGTGATGAATTAAGAGGATGATTAGGAGGTGGAAACTGATGAAGAGGATGAAGATTGAGACTACGACGAAGAGGAAAAAAGCGATTCTGATTGGGAGATGGAATTTCAAGACCTCAAAAACCCTAAAAATAAGAAAAAGATTGACATGGTGTGCTCTGAATTGGCATCTGCTTTAGATCGTGCTAAATTGAGCAATAGAAATAAAACTTACATAACAGCTACAAGTATCACTACTTCGGAATTAGGTGTGAGCAACTACAACATATCTTATTCAGCAATTCATCAAAGTCAAATACTATTTTGCTCAAAAATCGCCTCTCAGATTTGTAAAGACCTCAAAATAAATATAATATACATTTGGTATAATAAAGGTGAACATAATGTAGAAAAGTTCCCATTTCTGACAAAATCAAGTGCAAAGCACGAAATACGTGATGAGAATGTGTTCGTTAAAGCCGATGGAGCTTTAACAAAAGAGAATTCTCAATCACGAAATTACAGTTGTCGATGCTTTGACCTTCAATTTTAGAAGGCTTGCACACAAATGTGTGTGAGGGGGGGGGATACAAAGTCCGATCCCTTTTCCGAAAAATTGTCATTTGTATTTTCATTGTTATTTTTTACGATTAAAACCAAAACCACAGATCCTATCAAAATGTGATTCATGAAAAATTTGTAGATGTGTTTCAGTCACACAATGTTTGTTCACTAATTTTTGTCCATAGTTTGGTCGTTTTTCAAAAAATTTAATTTTCTTAATTTGCAATGTCAGTTTTCACGATTGAAACAAAAAATAGAAATCCTATACAAAAAATGCGTAACAAACTGGTAGCTCTAAAAAGTTGTTATGATAATCTTGTAAAGCTTTTTCAAATTTTGTAAATTTCATAACATTGATAACCTTGTTTTCATCGAAAAAAGTCATTAGGATAAATTATTTGGTTTTCTGAATACTACAAATAGCTGTGCACGGACAGACAGACGCCATCGCCAAAACTTGATTTTCGGCTTCAGAGGGTCTCAAAACCTAACTTTTTCATTTTCTTAGGTCTTTCTCACATTTTTCGCTTATATGAGGAAGGCATCCTGTTAACTTGATGCGAGCTGAAACTAGTTTGTGGCCAGAAGAATTTGTTTTTCCGAAATACATAATTTTATCATTCTTTTCTTAAACGATACAGAATAATTTCTTTGTACAACGTTTTCAGACGTGCAGAATATAGCAATTCTGAAGAGAAGGGTTAAAAACTAATTTTTATTCTACTGTTAAATTATAAGACATTATAATATTATCAATATTATTGCACTTACCAACAGAATCGAGCAGGAAAAGTGCGATTATAAACAGTAAAGTTTCCGTAAGTATCTTCATTGCAATTGATGGGTGTCGGAAGTCTGTTTAATGAATTAGTACTGGAATCACTGCTATTTACAATGCCGGTTATCAAGCTTTACAAAGAACATTGTCACATTCATAAAGATTTATGAAACCTTGATGATAGATGCTATCAAATAAATTTTAACCGATAATGAGTTCTTCTGATTTCTGTAGCACCGTGATATGATTATATTTGCTATATACTGATAACATGATCACCTCGCTCTTTCCATATTCACGTAAGAAGTAGAAAATTGAAAAAGATATGCAAAAAATATTCGTAAGAATATATGTTTTCTTCGATACAAAGAAAATTTTGTTTTGAAGTAAACAGCAATTATGTTTTGGATAACCAAGTTTTACGCCCTCCCGGAATTCAGGATGATTGGTAGAATATTCTTCATAAGTTTAGCTGGTCATCCGGAAATTTCAGGACAGCTAGTCCATTTCCGTTTTCTAGCTCTGCTTATTTTTTGGGATGACTAGGACCAGCCTTCAAATTGTTGTGGTTTTTTTTCTGGAGATTGAATTTATCGTACAATGCGTTTCAGATTGAGAATCAACATTGAGGTTCATCCTAAAAGACTAAATCCTCATAGGAAAAATTTGAAATCTATTCATTGAATATAATTGAAAAATATCAAAAGTCTCATTGAAAAGAACATCAAATTGTCTGGTTTCTTTCACGATCAAGACGCGTGATAGTAAATGAATAGAAATTTAATTTGAAAAAATATTTCGTACAATCGATTTTGTCTGTTACATAAGATACACGAATTGATAACACTACTCCAGTAAAGGTGATATAATAAATTATACTCATTATAATTATAAATTGTATTATCCTTGCGGAGTCATTATGAATTCTTCCACGTCATCAAAAGCGTACAAATACTCATAATTCAAGAGAAGGTCAACAAAGTAAAAAACAGTTTATAGCTTCATTGTACTATTTTTAAATTTTAGCTTATTGATCACAGGAATAATCTTGTTCAAATCCTCACCCATTTCCAACACTTCGTGGGGTGAAAAGGTACCTTTGATACTTGCTAGAAAACTTTTAATAATACTACTTTTATTAACAGGTATCATACTAAACTCATGAACGAGACTTATATAATATGCTCCATCATCAGGAATCATCTCACTCGATAGATTCATTAGCCATATTGAATTATAAGATTAATGTTCATGTTTTTTCACCTTATTGACATCAGGTAACATCAGTTAATCATACAACATGATTGGAAGAAGATCCAACTATGAAACGAGCCAACTATGGAGAAGGGTTTTTTCAAAGGATTGGGAATAGGGAAATAGTCAACAACCTATTGCAATGACTTACTCCAAGTTCATTTCGCCCCAAAAATTGTATTAGGACTTGCCATATTAAATCAGCAGGTATCAAGTTGATACCACTGATGGATCAAAATGATGCAACCTAAATGCTGATCAATAAAACCGTCTGGAATTAAATTTTTGTTTGGATCAAACAGAAAAATTATTTACTTAGTTCCGTTCATAAGAAAAGGATGAGTATTGAGGTTGTCAATGTTTGATTGCAAATGTCAGTAAATCCAGGTCAAGGATCGATTATCGATATGCAGAACTTGAAGTGCAGGACATTCAGAACTGAAATTTAGTGATACTGATAATTTTTCAAAGGTCTTTTCATTCACCCTGATGGTTTTCCGTGTCTCTCGTCGTTATAAGAAAAAAACCTGGCAGCCTAACCGTTCATCCAAGGTTTTGTCGTCCTAAGAAATAAACCTAGTGGCCCAGACGTTCAAAATACATCTTTCCCAAAGATGGTGTATTCCAAGGTCTTGTCATTTCAAAAAGTAAGTTTGGTAGTCCCGGTGTTCAGAATAGATTTCCCCGAGGAAGTTGTGTTCAGCATAGAAACATCAGATTCGTCGACTGTTTGATGAAGGTATAGTCAGTCGGAAGAAAAATCCTGGTAGTCCAGGTGTTCAAAATATATTTCCACCAAGGCAGATGTATCGAGAATATGAATATAAGGTTCTTCTTCCGTTTTTCCAAGGTCTTGTCATTTTAAGAAGTAAGCCTGGTAGTCCCTATTTTTAAAATATATCTTCCTAGAGAAAGTTGTATTCATAATTGAAATTCAAGTCAACTCAATGGTTTTTCAAATTTCTCGTGGTTCTAAGGAGTAAACCCGGGTAGTTGAGGCTACCAAAATTCATCTTTTTAGTCTAGTTTCTGTAAGTCACTTTAACCATTTTCTCAAGATCTCGTCATTATTAGAAATGAATTTGTTAGACCAGGTGTTCAGAAAACACCTTTGTCCATATTCATAATACGTTTTTTTCGAGGAAGATGTGTTTAGAACTGAAGTTGAGGAAACCCTGACCAGATATTCATAATATATCTTCTTGGAGAAAGGTGCGTACAAAACTAAAATTTTATCCAGGCTCACGCTTTTTTTGAAGACTCGTCATTTCAAAAACTGAACCAGGTAGTCCAGGTGTTCAAAATACATATTCCATGAGGAAGTTGTGTTCAGAATAAAAATGTAAGATTCTTCGACCGTTTTTCGAAGGTACCGTCGTTCCAAGAAGTAATCGTAGTACTCTAGGTATTCAAAATACATCTTTCTCGAGGAAGTTGTGTTTATGACTGAAATTTGAGACACTTCGATGGGCTTTCCAAGACTTAGGCATTTGAAGAAGTGAATCTGGTAATCTAGGTATGCAGAATACATCATCCTCGAGGAAGTTGTGCTCATGAATAAAATTCAAGACAGCCTAATGGGGTTTTGGATATCTAGCCTTTCTAAAAATTAAACCTGGTAATCTAGGTATTCTGAATACATGTTCCTCAAAAAAGTTGTGTTCAAAAAACCTGGTCTATCAGGTTCACTTCTTAGAACGACGATAGATTTGAAAAACCATCAGGGTGCCTCAAATTCCAGGTATGAAGACAAGTCCTTCGAGGAAAATATATTTTGAACACCTAGATTACCAGGATTACTTCTTAGAATGACTAGACATTCGAAAACCCTGCTGGATGTCTTACATTACAGTTATGAACACAAATTTTTCAAGTCAGATGTATTTTGAACACCTGGACTATCGTTGACGCTATTAATTACTTTGTTATCATTTTAGCAATTACTTTGCAGCTCAGTTTACGTTTGCAAAGTCAGTGTTGTCATATTTCATTGCATTTTGACGTTATTACCCTCTGAAGTTGTGCTTCCTGATTTTTATTGATTCTCCAAAGCGAAGCATATTAAGTTGAAATCCTCGATTAAAATAGCTTTAACAATTTGATATCCTTTGTATAAAATGAAAAAAATCTTGATACGCGAAATATAATCATAATTTTGCAAAAGTGTGCAACAATGATTGTACTAAGTATGCAGACTTTCCATTTCGTATATAAATTATGACATTAGTTCAAACAAAAATGGTAAATAACTTTTTTCCTTCGAAACTGGCATATAAAATACAAACGCAATCTGTGAATATAAATTATAACCTCAGATAAACAAGCTTCAAGGTCATATAATCCTTGAGATAACAACTTCTTAGTCTGAGCAAGCAACATAATACACATCAGAGGCTGTGACAGTAGTAACTATACTTTCTCCTCTAATTGGAAGAAATGAGGATCGTTTACACTTTGGCCTTATACTTCGTGGTTAATTCTGTTGGTGAGTATGATAATATAATATATAGTTTTGAAAACATTTTTATTGGTACTATCTTTGCACGTGCGAAGTAGGGTTTGGTTTTGCAGAAAATATTCTCTATTTTTCTTCGAATATTGAAAAATAACGAGCAGATTTTATTAGAATCTCACGTTCTTTATTTTCTGCAATATTGAAAAAAAATCTGTCCAAGGCATCCTATCAGCCTCACGCTGAATGAATTTTCTTGATTATATTGAAAATCTTCTAATAATCGAAACATTGGAATTATAAATATTCAACAAATTATAAACTTGCAGCTTGTTTCGAGCCGAGTCTAATTCGAGTTGACACAAAGATTTAGGTACTCAAAACCATCAAAGTGCTCAAAACTTTCGAGAACCAGAACGGTTTCTTGTTCCTGAACATTTCAAGAACGTAAACAGTCTTGAGCTGTCCGAAAGTTCAAAACTTTGATGTCAAAACTTTTTTAATTCAAAATTTTTTTCATTGTAATTAGAAATCAGAGCATCGGTGGTTAGTAGTTCGCAGTTCGATCCCTGAGATGGTACCTCTGAAAATTTTTCTACGGACCTTTACCGAGGTTCTGGTAGTTTGGATCCTACCTTAAGCTGCAAGTCCCCTCCATCATGCACTTGGCTGCACTCTAGTCAATGGATGGTGGAGTAAAAAACCCGGCTTTGCCCAATATGTCAAATTAGGCATACTGCTCTGATCATCTCTTTTGATTGCATCATAAAAATGCGTCCTTGACTGACGATATACAGGGTGGACTATTTGAATCTATTATGGAAAATGACTCAGCAATTAACGCCGGGTTTGACAACTAGACGAGTTAAAGTAGAGACTCATGGAAGTACGATCGTACAAATAATGTTAAAGTATTCTTTAAGTATTCCCAATGTATACGAGTATGTTCTTTAAACCAAATTATCCTCTATTTCTTCTTGCAGAATCAAGTTCACCGTCCAGTTGGGATTGGCCTGATGTTCACCGCGTGCGACGTTGGAGACCATCTTCTTCTCTGCGCATACCTCAGCCTCCTGTCGAGCCCGAGCCTGAGCCTCCTCTGCGTAACAGGTCTAGGTCTCCTCCTGTCAGGCCCCATCTTATTAAGCCTTTTCTTGCCAGGACTCCTGTTGATAAGGTACTTGGATATAGACTTGGACAACTTGGACTTATTCGGCTTATTCCCCATGTCAATCAGTACCGGCGTTTGGAATTTCGAAGATACACTTTTGATTCATCATTATTTCTATGTCTAGTAAAAAATCATGTCCACGCAAGCCTGCCAATCAAAGAACAAATTGTGTTAACAACACATAATGGTGATGTTTGGGCAATATTGGAGACCAGTGGTGCTCTTAGTGGAATATATAGTAGACGTAGAAATAATTCCCGATCAAAAATAAATATAGGAAGCGGTTTGATTACGGGCATGACCTCAGACGAAGTCAGGGAATGTCCAGTAGGGCACCGCCGGAAAATAGAACTGAATTTTGGAATAGTTGTTGTGAACCAGGATTCTCTACAGATAAGCCAATAGTTTTATACGAAACAAGGTAAAACACATAGTCATCGCAAAATCTGACATTGGAAACAACTCTGTCGTTATAAAAAATAAACTACCTTCTGTATTCTGATAATCTTTTGTGGAACCCATGTTAGAAGTGTGCTCTAACTACTAAGCTGTATTTTACTTAGCTTCAAAAAATTCAAATTCAATTTCTCTCCAGATATTCGCCGTTGATGTAAAGCATGCATTTCAAAGTGGTTAATACAATGAAACCAAAATCAATATTCTTATGATGACTGTCGTCATTAGGCTTTTAATTCTCATTATTTTTATTGTTATTTTTACATAATTCTATACAATTCAATGACAAAATCACAATAAAGAATGGGTTGAGGTTTTGATTAACATGAAACATCAATTTTCTGTAATAATTTGGTGCCTTTTAGAAAATAAAGTTGTCTTAAGAATGAACCTCGACAAATTTTTGCAGCTCACCATAAAGGTTTGATGTTCTTGAGAGCATCGTCAAAAATTTAGTACTTCGAGAATTTGAAATATTTTCCCGTGGGTAAGGAAATTATCTTCATCTCTCTCCAATTCATTTTTTTAAGTGAGATTACATATTTTTTAGGCAACATATAAAAATATATCAATAATTTATACCGTAAAAGATATTTCAAGGGATTTCAAGTGATTGAAACGATTTCCAGTGATTCAACAGTATTTTAGCCAATTTTGAGGGATCAATTCAGGAGATTTCAATGGATGTTGAAAGATTTCTACGGATTTTGAAGATTTCAATTAATTTCAAAGGAACTTCAAGAATATCAAAATTTCTTGTGAGATTTTGAAATACTTCACAGAATTTATAGGATTTGAACTGATTCTCAGAGCTTTCAAAAAATTCTATGGATTTTAGAGGATTATAGGGTATTTTCATCATATTCTAAAGATCTCAAGTGATTTCAAGCGTTTTGTTAGTGTTTGGAGGCTTTTGATGGATTTTAAGAGACTTTAGGATATTTCAAAATGAGTCAGTGATTCTAAAATAATTTTAAAGTATATTAGGGGATTTTTGATGAGAATTTGAAGATTTGAAGGAATTTGAAAAAATTTCATAGGTTTTTATGGGATTTGCAAAGCCTTAGAAGAATTTTAACGGATTTCAAGAAGTGTAAAAAGGTTTGGATCATTTGACAAGATCCTAAAGGATTTAAAGAGATTATAAATCGTAGAAAGCTTCGCTCAGTGTATGTGATTGAAGTTTAGGATGATCAGTCCGTTTGCTACTTTTCGTTCAATCTATGACGTATGATGACTTTGTGAAGCAACAAGGTAATTCTAGATTGCTTTAGAATGTATACCTTCTCCTAAGCTTCCCTTTCTCACTCTTCCGATATCAATTTCTTGTTTCCTGGTAGTATGATGAGGGTAGAACCGAGTGAGTTACGCGGACCGCTATGTTGACTGTAGCATTACTACTGACAAGATTGCCCATGCCAGACAGGCATAGAAGGAAGAGGAAAGGGAGTGAGAGGAGCACCAAAACCTATACAAAAAATAAAGTCTTTTACATATTTGAAATCTATTATGGCTTTCGCAGGATCATCGGGGCGCCCCTGGTCAGGCAGATCTCACAAATGGAACATCAAGTGTGCCTGCCTAGAATTCTTTTTTCACCGTTACAAATTTGTAGCCAAACACCTGAACAGAAATAGCGTGGGAGAACATCAACTGGAATACCACAATGAAAGAGGAATTAGTGCGTCTATATTATGAAAATGCAAAGTTTGAAACTAAACTCGGAGAGGGATACAAATTTAGGATAATGTTTGCTGCAATGTAGCCTAATATACAGAAACTTGTACTAAGAGATCTTATCGCTAAGGAGAAGAACATCAGGAATACTATACTTATCTCGGTAGACCGAGCAATGAAGATTAAACGACAGGTCGATAGGGTGTGGAAAATGTTGATAATAATTATCATCGACAGGAAGCTACACCGCTAGATAAAGCGGCGACTGCTAAAGTATTACAATCCAACTATGCTATTGATGATCCTTTGCAACTTTATTATGATCCAATACCACCACTGTTACTAGAGGCAGATAGACTGATTCACTCACGGGCAGAAGCAACCAGACTCACAGCGATGAAAATGACAACCTTACAGAGGAACAAAAAGGATGTTGTATAAAACTTTCTGGGCGGTGAAGATATAGTCACCATATTCAGTGCATTTTGGTTGTGTTCAGCGATGAATCCATTGAGCAAAATACTAAATAGCATGCCTCATGAATTTAGAATACATGATAACGAGGATGATCATCAACTGACCCATCTTTTGAACATAGATGATCTGAAGTTATACGCTAGTCCAACCAGAAGCTGTAGAAAGTAATCGAAGCCACAAAGGAGTTTTGCAATGAGATCCACATGGAGTTTGGACTAAATAAATACGTGACAGTATATTTAGTCAGAGGATAATTAGGGACCATAGAGCTAGATTACGAGAACGAGAATGACATCGAGGCAATAGTTGTGGGCACGTTGTATAAATATCTAGGTATCCTTGAATCTAAGGGTATATAGCATATGATATTCAAGAAAAGCCTATTGACTGTCTTCACTACAAGAGTCAGATTAGTTCTGAAAAATTCACTCAACTTTGCGAAAAAGATAAGGCAATCAACACCTGTGTCATCCCTGTCCTCACGTTCTCCTTTAGGCTCATCAAATAGTCCAACACCGACCCTAATAGGTTGAATAGAACCATCTGCATCGAAATGACAAAGCAGCGAATGCACCACAGTAATTTGGCGTCAAACGGCCAGTTCTGAAACAACATACAGAAGATAGGGGCGTTGTAAACACATTTTCAGATGTCAACACATTTTGTTATAATTTGAATAGTCCTCTGATCCATTATCATATAAGTGGTGCAGGTTGCTATGGCGCTGGACGTGGTTATTACGCAGGTGATAGTGCTGTTTAAGGGGTTTCTTGTGATGAAAATGAAAATTCGTGTGACGAAAGAGATGTTTGTGATAGTCGTGGAGCATGTTGTGATCGTGGAGGTTGTGATGTTTAAACTTACAAGATAATCGAAAAAATATATATCAAAAGGTAGATATTACAAATTTTTATATTTAAGAATAGTATACAGAAGATGAAAAGTTTGAGGCCTGTAGTATTTCAATGATTTTTGTGGTAGCAATATTGATTAATTCATGATTGACATCAAAGATGAGAGTTCATAGAGATGTCATCTACTCTATTATGACAAACAGTGATGTGGATGGTCAACTATGACCGATATCTAAGATATTACGGTTTAAAAGGAGAAGTATCCAAGATATTGTGGTATATCTTAGAAATGCATTTCATTGTTTTATTTCGTTTCACTAGTTTTAGAGTCTATTTTATTGTCTCTTGGAATATCCAAATAGAACCCACCAGGCTCCAAGGACGGTGTTTTAGTTTGGCAATACCAACGGTAACCAGATCAGCTTTTGTTGCTATTGCAAATAGATTTCATAGGTCTTCAGGGTCGTTTGGGTTTTGTTCGGCAATCCAAGCAGAAGACAATAGAATCCAGTTCAGCTTCTGCGGAACATTAAAAAAAAACCATAAGATACCGTCATCAAAGACAAGTTTTTGGAAACCAATACAAGATCCGATTGAAAAAGAATAATGATAATTAAAATTTCAAATGGCACCTATTATACTCCAGGGTTGGTTTCTTCTTATTTGGAAGTCCTAGCGAAAACCAGGTCAGCGTCGTTTGGGAATTCCAACATCAACGCAACCGGAAAAACGAAATCTATTAGGTCCTATTCATAACATACATGACAATGAGAAAATTTTTCCAAATAGAGTTTACTTCATATTTGGATCAATTGAATGCTAAGTAAAAGGTCCGCTTTCGCTCTGCTGAAGAAAGCCGCTGTATACTATTATCGAAAAAACTAAGGTATTTTCTAAGATCAGACGATGTATGCGTGTTGTAAGTTCAGAAGCTGGTGAAATTGACATAAAACTCGAAGGGTTATTCAAGATTCGAATTCTCAATTGAATTGTATGATCCATTTGGAAATATGATGTGTTAAAACCTAAGATTACCAACTACGTATTATGATATTGAATCATGAATTATATTCGTCAAAGTATCGACCATGTAAATTTCGACGCTGTCTAAAATGTAGAAGGAAATTAACCTAATTTTTCTTTCTTAACACTGCATCGGGCTTGACTTGGACCCTCCTTAGGATAAGCGCGGTGTGCCTAATACGCTCTCTTTAGAAAAATGCCTATGAAAGTTATTTCAGGAAAAACCAAAATATTGTTACATTCTTAGGGATGTACTGATGGAAGGAATAAAACCATTTTTAATAATGAAAGTTAAGAATGCTGACCGTGTGTAATCGGGCGTGCTTGAGCGCGGTGAGTCTAACAGGATCACAGGAGGGGGGCAGGTGCTCATGGAAACGGTTAGGGGATGATTAGCCGAGCGGCCTTGATGCGTCATCGGAAGTTGGGAAGATACTAGGGTAGAGAAGTTCTGGCTAGCTGACAGCGAGAAGTTTCACCTAAAAATGAGTACCCTGTGCCTATCAGATAGGCCGCGCTCAACGCAGGGTTAAATTTGCCAAACTCATTACATGTTTGCAGGCCTCCACTTGTATGAAATACAAGTCAAAAGAAAATCAGTAAATATAATAGATAATATTAGAAATACACGCTTGAAGGCCATATAATACGTAAGATAATAATTTCTGAGACAAATCAAGTAATAGAATAAACATTACTTACATTGTTAGTACACTTTTCATTCTGATTGTGAAAGATGAGGATCGTTCATACTTTGGTCACATGCTTGGTGTTTAATTCTATTAGTAAGTATGATAATATAATATATAGTTTTGAAATTTTGTTCAAGCTTTTCGCAAATTAATAACAATTTGCCCGATTCAATCCGCATTCTATCCCAATCACTACTTTGATCCAAACTTTGATTTTATCCAATATAAATGCATTCTAATCTGAATTTATTTAAGACATTTGTGCAGAACTTAATTTCGACGTACACAGATGGTATAATTTTAACTGAGCACGAGGAAATTAGAATGTGTACAGATATGATCATGCTAACTTTGCGCGTGCACAGGTGGTACACTTCCAACTGTTTACATTGAAATTTAGAAGTGCACACGTGGTATCCTCGCATCAATTGTGCACGTCTACGTGAACACAAAGTAGTATTCAGACAGTACAGTTAGGTGATTAATATTATGAGATTTCAGTCTTCACTAAATTCTGAAAACATATACAAGTGGTATTTAAAAAAATCAATTCTCTTTGTCTTTCAGAATTAAGTTTGCAGTCCCATTGGGATTGGTCCGTTACTGCCCGCCCGCATCATTGCACACCTTCTTCCCTTTCTATACCTCAGTCATCTGCCGAGCCCGAGTCTCCGATACGTGACAGTTCCAGGTCTCCCACTAGGTCTCCTACTGTTAGAACTTCTCCTGCCAGGGCTCCTCCTGCCAGGTCTCCTCCTGCCAGCACTCCTCCTGTCGGGTCTCCTTCCACCAGGGATCCTCTTTCTATTACTCCTGCTTATCAGGTACTTGGATATGCTCTTGGACAACTTGGTCTTATTCGGCTCATTCCCAATTCCAATCAGTACCGGCGATTCGAATTTCGGAGATACACTTTCCATTCAACACGTCTATGGCTAGTGAAACGAAATATCTTCGAAAGCCTACCAACGACAGAACAAATTGTATTAACATCATCTGATAATGAAGTTTTTGCAATATTGGAGACTAGTGGTACTCTCAGTGGAATATATATTAAACGACATAATAAGCCTCGGATGAAAATAAATATACGGAGCGGAGTGATTACAGCCATGACCTCAGATGAGATTATAGAATGTCCAGTAGGCTACCGCCGCAGAATAGGACTGAATTTTAGAATAATAGTTGTAAAGAAGGATTCTCTAGAGCTAAACCAATAATTCATTCTAAAAAAAGTAAAATATTTGGTCATTGTAAAAGTGATATCCGAATTTGAAAACAACTCTATCATTATCAGAAATAAAATATTGTTATTATTCTCTGCATTTTTTCGTTTCGTTTACTTATTAAAGTATTTACTGGAGTATCACCTGACTAATTGAATTGCTTTGTATTTGGCGGCCTTATAATTTAAAAAGAAAGTATTTTTCAACTCGTTTTAAATTACCTAAAGTCATTATTTCACAAGCTAAATGATGCAGTTTATGACTGTGCAGAGTAATATTTCTTCTTTGACATATTTGATAATTGATTAAAAAATTACCCTTTATTTGAACAAATTTTTTTCCTAAAAATCGTGAAAAGGTATTATTTTATTGACTTAATGAACGATTAACGAATGTTGAGAGTCTTATATTTTCAAGGATATTTGTCCATCGTTTAAACACTTTTAATTTCTTCAAACAATTTGTTTCCTCTTCAAATATTGAAAATGTAATACTGTAAAGTTTCGCTTTTTTCTGAAATTTTCCACTTCTTGTCCACCTTCGAACGAGTTAAAAATTAGAACAGTACTATAATAATAATTGTTTAAACAAACTATTATTGGTAAAAACTATCTGTTTTCATTAATTTGACTAATAATATAATACAATATTTTTTGAGCCTAGACGTCGTATACTATCTAAGCTGCCATCGTTTTTTTCCTAAGCACACCATCTTAGTTCCAGACTTTGACTTAAATATTGGGAATGCTATTTTAGCTTCAGATATTGACTTTTGATTTGCATTTTGGCAGGCTGTGTCATCTAGGTTTCCAATTTGGATTTTTACTTGTATTTTTCGATGCGAAATCTTGAATCTATTAACTATAAATTTCGATTTGTACTCAGCTCCAGACTCTGATATTGTCCTTATTTACTTTAAAATCTTTATACTTATTTCGTCCTAAAATGCAAAAGATTATTATCTAAATTGTGGGAATCATTTCAACCAACTTAGTAAATAATTTTTTTCTTACTCGAGACTGTTTTTTCTGAGTGAACAAATTACAAATATAATCTTAAAATATAAAAGATAGGCTCACAAACATCAGCTTGAGGATTATATAATCTGTAAGATAACAACTTTATAGGTAAATCAAGCGACAAAATATACATTACTCACATTGTTAACTGTACTTTTTTTTCTGATTTAGAAATATGAGGATCGTGTATACTTCAGTCCTATACTTGGTTCTTAATTCTATTGGTAAGTTTAATAATATAATATATGGTTTCTAAAACATTTTTGAGCTGTCCACAAATAACAATTCGTCCGATTTAATCCACATTCTCTCCCAATGATAATTTTCACTCCCTAAGAATCGATAGCTGTTTCAATTTAAATCTTAGTTTGTTCTTTGAGAAAAACCTCCAACAATAACAAATAATAAGCAATTAGCCATGAATATAAAAATTTCTTGCCAAAAATTATTTTGAGAGGGTTTGAGAACGGCTTATTCATAAATTTTGCATGTAGCGTAGCTAAAATAATAACAACTAAGCAGTAACAGAGAATTTTTTAATCAATCCTTTTTTAAGTATAATAAAAATCTTTAATAGATGAAGTATTTGAATCAACGATTTGCAAAAGGGGTTCATGATATTCCAACGTAGACGAGTGTGTTCTTAAAAAAAAATGTATTCTCCATTTTTTCTTGCAGAATTAAGTTCACAGTCCGTTTGGGATTGGCCTGATATTCAGCGGCCGCGTCATTCCAGGCCTCCTTCTTCTTCTTCTCTTCGCATATCTCAGTCTTCTGCCGAGCCCGATCTTCCTCCATGTGACAGGTCCAGGTCTCATCATGTCAGGCCTCCTCTTGCTAGAACGTCTGTTGATCAGGTACTTGGATATGGACTTGGACAACTTGGACTTATTCGGCTTATTCCGGTTAGCAATAAGTACCGGCGATTTGAATTTAGAAGATACACTTTTCATTCACCAGTTCTAATGCTAATAAAGAAAGATGTTCACGCGAGCTTGCCAATCACAGAACAAATTGTATTAACAACATCTAATGCTGACGTGTTTGCAATATTGGAGCCCAGTGGTGTTCTTAGTGGAATATATGGTAAACTTGAACATTGGTCCCGAGTAAAAATAAATATGGAAAGCGGCGTGATTACGCGTATGACCCCAGGAGAAATTAGGGAATGTCCAGTAGGCTACCGTCGCAAAATAGAACGGAATTTCAGAACAGTTGTTGTAAACCAGGATTCTCTACAGCTGAACCAGTGATGTAACTTAGCATGTAAACTGTTCGGAAAATATGCTATCGTTATTAGAAATTAGATACCGTTATTGTACCCTGAGATTTTATTGTCTTCTGTTTGCTTGTCAATAGCATGAACCAGAATGTCGGTGGCTTTATAATTTGAAAAATAGAAATATTGTGTTAAAATTTTAAAAGATAATTGAAAATATTTTCTCTCACCATTACCGTTATCTTGATTTAATTTACTTTCCTGTCCTTGTATAAGATCGCGCGATTGGCCTTTCCCTACTACATGCCCCTTACTTTTTCTCTCATTTTTCCCAGTCTCATCATCCAGGTTGCCCCTCGTCCGCTTCCATCCAAGATCCACTTTATCCTGTCATCCACACTCTCACCACTTGTTTCCTCCCCCGTACATCTCTCTAACACATTCCCCCATGATTCTATCTCGTCATAACAGACTCTAGATCATCTTTTATCTCCTGCATACGTTCCACCCTTTTGTACTCCTTCCATCCCCAGATCTCCACTCCGTAACTGAGGACTGACTACACCAACGCATCAAACATCCACAGTCTAATCTTCCAGTCATCTTCAAACCTTCTCGTCCCTATACCGCCCAATTACTTTAGTCGCACATTCTATACTTCTCCTCACGTGTAGTTCAACCTCTCCTTTCGACTCGAATCAAAAGCCTAGTTAACTCAATTTCTCGACCAGTTTCACTTTCTCCCCGTATATCTCCCATTCATATTCTACCTTTGTCCTTCTCTTCCTAAAAATCATCACCACCGTCATATTTACATTCACCGTCAATCTTTGATTCTCACATACTTTTCAAACACTCTCATTATGAGACTCATCTCTCTTGTCATCCGCTAAGAAGACTATATCGTCTCCATACGCTCAAAAGTATACCTTGCTCTTTTCCAAAACCGTTTCCCCTTTTCCTTTCTTCTTCAGTTTCTCTTCTAGGTCTGCCAACAAGAGACTGAATAGTAGTGTGCATCCTTGTATGAGCCTCTTTCCATCCCAAAAGATCTCTCCTTTTTGTTTTCCAATCCTCGCCCTTATCTCAGTCTCTTCGAATATCTCCTTTATCCTCTTGACCAATCCTTCATCCACCCCCATCTCTATCATTACCTGCCATAAAACCTACCTGTTTACCAAGTTAAATGCAAGATAATTCAGTAAGTAGATGTTGTCTACTATTTCCATCCCTTTTCCAAAGCCCATCGGATCAAGTGGAATATTCCATTTCTCTTTCACCGTTCTTTTTGATCTCTTTTTGAGAATCTCCGTATATATTTTGTATCCCACCGACATAAGTGTGATTCCCCTATACTCCTCCACCTTCTTGCCCTCT
>JAABKJ010003868.1:0-25229 GCA_011634705.1 Andricus grossulariae
TCTCCAAATACAGTTTTTAAAATTTTTCATTTTTGTGGACAAAAACCCGGGGGAACTGAACCCGATTTACCACATGATGAAGTATCACATGCCCTTAAGGAATTTCTAAATTTTATTGACTATTTTATAATTTCAGAGAAACCAACTTTATATCTCTGCCTGATATACTATAACTGTTTCTATTATGCACTTCAACAAATTAAGTAAATAAACTAATTATAATAAATATGTAATTAAATAGAATAATTAAATTATATAAATACGAGAAAGGCACATAGGTCGTCAGGACGTAAGCGAATCAAAAGAGAGCCTCGAGGTCCAATGGGATTCAAAAGAGGACGTGGAGGGCTAAGCAGGACTTAAAAAGGCCCTAAATGGAATCATGCAGGGCTTAAGTAGGGCCAAAATATCGACTCGGGATAAATTATAATTATCGAGAATTGAGTATTCTGTCATGCCCAGGAGCAATACCAGAAAGAGGTGTCAAAATCGTACCCGTGACTAGGTCTAATAAAAATGTTTAATACAGCTAATTGATTAATTTCGTATTATGTTTTTCCATAAGAATATTAAATTGAATATGTAAGCTTTATTCAAAAAAAGACAATTTTTCTTTATTTGTGGAAACTGATGAAATTAAATGCTGTTGAATTTTTCCTATCTACTGTAGGGTGGTTTCCCCTAAATATTAACAGATTTTTCTAAAATTTGGAGCACATCATTTTTTTCGCCATTGGAACGAAACCTTGAAACGTACCTTGATAACAACCATAGAAGGCTTTGAAGGAATCTTTTATTATAAATCTTCCTATAAGAGAATGAGTCTATATCTTCTGATAAGAATTATTTTTCCATTTTATTTTATTGAATTAAATTAATATTAAAATATCAGTTATTTCGAATTTTTCACATTGCCAGTTGCAGAGAAGTGAAATCATGAATGCATTTCGTGTTCGTGTTCGCAATTCAGTCGAAGGGATTACCAATGAGGCGTACGCAGGCCGTCGGATTACCGCAGTTAGCAGTATTCGTTAGTCCATCGCTATTTTAATTAAGACTATTATACATCCGGCGACGTTCGCACATCCCGCGACTGGTCCGACCGTTACGTGCGCAGACAACCAAATCGCACGTGGTGCTTCCAAATCTCGCGAGATTTAATATGCAACCATAACTTTCTCAAAAATGACAAAAAAATTAAAATAAAATTCAAACAGAATTCTCCTTAATTTAGTGGGACAGGAAAACTTTCCTAAATGGATTTACACAAAACACAAAATAATCTTAATATTGATAAAATTATTTTTAATTATTTTTTATCCTTTTTAATTCATTATATGCATCACGGAAAAAGTTGATCGTTAGCAGAACTCAGTAACTTTTCCTCGGTGAATTTGATTAAAATTACTATTTAGCATGCAGATTATTTAACACTGTACACGATTTATAATGATATTTGCTCGAAACGCTTTGAAAAACTGTCCCCGCTGGGGATTCGAACCTTACCTAGCTACCTAAAGCCGGTCCTAAAACCTAAATCCAGCACACGCATTATCCAACTGAGCTATCAAACCGCTTAGATATTTCTGACAGACTCTCAGTTCAGCGTTTTTCCCGAGATAAACGTGACCAGCTAAGAAATATATGTCTCGCGTTCAGTTTTATCGGTAATTTTTTTACACATATTGGATACAAATAGGTAGATTTAAAAATATTAAATTAAATTTTTTGTAACTGATCACTAACAAAAGATATCTTAATATTTTGTAACAAGTTGGGTGAAAAATTTTACCTAAAAGTATTAACTCACACAGTAAATATCTATCTTTTTACAATTTGAAGTAATAATGGTGACTTTAGGTTTTCTATATTTTGTGATCACTACCTTATTCAGTATCAAAAACTATTCAGATTGTTTCTTGTACAATGCCAACAAGTAAACTTCAAATTAACAATGTAAAATAGTGAATCTGACTATCCAATTTTTCCAGGACTGAATTCTAAATTTTTCGTAACGCTTTAGTTTATATGACAGGATTCGCGTTAGAGCTGCAGAATTTCCAACCATTTATTTTAAAAACCAGCGATGCACAAATTTTTTATTAAAATTATTGAAAGTCGTTTTCTGCTGGAGTCAGGTTCATCTCACATGTCATTCAATTTAAACGAACGAGCTTTTTTGTTCTTTCAATTTTCAATAATTGTTTTCTTTTGAATATATAAAAATAGTTGCACTCGACGTTATGGACTGAGACTGACTGAAGTATTTTTAAATGATTTTATCTCGAATCATCAAAATTTTGTATTTAAATCAATTAAATTTGATTTTAACTAATAATAACATTTTTTTAAATAAATTCAGGGGTCAGAAACTTTTTCATATTCCCCTGCGTTTACCCTTTTTCAAATTTTCCGTTTTTCCCCGATTCTCGAAAAAGTTTTCCCTTTTTACACAAATATGCATAAGAACTAGAAGAACCATTTGTTGTTTATATTTACAAAATTATTCTTTTAAAACTAGATTATGCTACCGCGTGTATTAAAAAAATTTTTGTTTGTAACTTACAGAAATAATTTCTTATAATTAAATTAACTCATTGAAATTAAATATTAAAGCACTTAAATAAATGATTTATAAATAAATAAAACACAAATAAAAAAACAATATATCGTAGCAGAAATATAACTATACAAGTTCAACAAGTTTCAAGTGTTGACAACTTTATCCCATTAAAAATAAGCACTCTGAAAGAAAAAAATTGAAGCTGAAACATTTTAAAAGATTTTAAAAATGTTGAACATCGGAAACAGAAGTTGTTATGTAACATATAAGTTGGAACAGTTAAGAAATATACAGTAATTTTTAAAAAAAGTGATGAAGGGTGAAAACTTTTTATTTGAAATACCTATAAAGTTAAATAATTAAAAAATTGAATATTCCAAGTTGATAAACTGCAATATGAAATATTCTATATTGAACAGTTCAAAGGCAAATGTTCGAAATTGAGCCACTTGAATTTTAATCTGTATAGAAGTGTTGAGCAGTCTCAAATTTTATTTTTAAATCGTATCAATACAAAATTTAAAAATCTTCATTTGGCTGATTTCAAAGTAAAGTATTTATGATTTAGATAAGACTATAGAGCTAAAATATTTTTTTGCTGAATCTAAATACACTATATTTTTTTGAATTTTAAATTATTATAGGCATTCAATTTTTAAGTATTTTTGATTTTAAGAGTATTGAAGAGTGTAATTTCAAAAAAATTCAAAGCATTAAGATTAAATAGTAGGGACGAAATGACAAATCTTAGAAAGAAATATTTAATTATTCTTATAGGTATCGCGATTTGATTATTAATTATGGTATTTAAAAATATATATTTTTGAATATGAGAACGATTTTAAACATGTAAAAATGGTTCATTTGACAAATTTTAGTTTTTGTCAAATTTTTTTATATCACCTTGAATGGATTTACAATAACCTAAGTATATCCAATTTCTAAAAATGAGTGCTCTAATAGCATAAATCATTCAAAAATCATTTAACATTATTTAAAAATATAAAATTTCTTATGAATGATTTCGTGAAAGAAGTATCCTACTTCCCCTTTGTTCAACTCTTTTTTCGCTGTGACCCCTGTAAATTATATATCCTAACTAAAGTCATACCTTTAGAAGTTAGAAGTTTTAAAGATTTTTTTCTAATGTAGGAATTTATAAAATAATTTAGTAGGAAAATAACTTACTTTGTGCACTTTCAAATCTAGGAATTTCTTTTTGCGTTTGAAAATGTAATGTTTAAAACATATTTAGTTATATTTTTCAGGCATTATATAAAAGTACTTAATTTAATTAAAATTAGAAGTTATTTGACCATATAGTTCGTTTGTTAAGCCAAATTATCAAGAAAAAACCGTGCAGTCTTATCTTCATACCCCTGAAATTCAATAACCTCAAATATTAAGGGAAAAGTCGTTATAAAATTAGAATAGGCTTGTAGTACCCAAACGATTAATTGCTGTGGTGAATAATAATTGCTGGAGGAGAAAAACTTGTAAAAGTTAAGGACCGTAACGGAGCGACCTTCTCTGTCGCTTATTCCAGGGCAGGGTTAGGGCTGGATGGATCAGCCGCGGGGTTTGATAAACCAGGGGCGGGAGGGGGGAATTTCGAGGTGGGGAACGATTCCCGGTTAATTAATAGCAAGTGATTAATCGTCAGAGCCGGGCTACCCTCGTCAAACAAACCTCCAAGCACAGCTCCGAGGTTGTACGTGATCTGCAAATACGAGCGAGCATCTACATACTACAAACTTCTACATATATGTGTCGTGTTCATTTATTCACACCTAGCGCTCTGTGTGCTCGGACACAATGCGATTTGTATTTTGTGGCAAAACCGATAAAACGTTTGATCAGGTTTTATTGAAAAAAAATCGAGAAAATACCTTTCAATAATTTTTAAATGAAAAATGTTATGGTTTTGCTTCCTCATATGGGGAGGTTTGCAGTTATGTACATTTTCAGATACACTTTTTTGACATACATGTGTAGATATAATTTGAGTATATGAGTAGGGGAGACCACCCTGCAGTAAATAATGATCCTACAGTGGATAATCAATCATTATAAGCACAAATATAAGTAAAATAATTTATTCTAATTTTAATACATGAACACGTATCATGTCTTTAATATTCATCACATTAAATTAATTATTTTACATACATTAGTATTTTAAATCAATGATTATTTACTGTAGGATCATTATGGTGGTCTCCTCTATATTCTTTTCCATTTTTACGATAGTTGGACAAAGTCAGTAATTAGAGTAATTAGAGTGAAAGAAAGGGTCTAGGGGGGGTAGGCATGCCAAAGTCGCCTCCTAATGTATCAAGTTCATATTACCACCATACATGTTCATTCATGTGACATAAAATTCCTTCAAAGGCTAACTTTGAAATTTCATTTATGGGGAAGTTATGGAGGAAGAACGACTGACGATACAAGTATATTTAGATAAAGTAAATGATAGCCTACCCAAAGGCAGACGAAGAACATAATGGAGGGAATGTGTGTATGAGACCCTACGTCGAAAAGTTATAAAAAGCCATAAAAACATAAGAGCTTACATGAGAAAATGTATGGACATAAATGATGCAAAAGTTGTATGCCAAGACAGAAAAGTGTGGCGATAAATAGTTTATAAGAAATGTGTGATGAAGAGTGTCAGTGGAGTGAGACGCCTGAAACGAAAGGCTTTGGATACTAATGGGCCCGCGTGTAGAGCTTTACTTTGTGAATGTGATTAGATTAATTTTTGTAATAGTTTTTATGTGATCCATGACACATGATGACTTTGTGAAGCTCTTGGCTCGGAGTGATTACTAGAGAGATTGATCAGTGACCTGGGTCGGAGCAGTGTTGTCCGTCCGTTCGTGCTTCTGTCCGTCGTACTTTTTTCACGAGACTCGAGACGAGATTCGAGACGAGATTTGAAGCGAGATTCGCGATTCTTGACAAGACGACATTAGGGGAAAGAAGGGGCGGAAATGATGAGAGGGGAAAGGGTTAGGAAGGGAAGGTAGATACTTCGACTAATTTTTTTTTTAGGAATATTCTTTATTTTTTTCGAAAATTTTACGTTTTAATTTTTTTTAATGCTAAATTATAACATGATTATGAAAATCAGACTCAGAGTAAGTGTGACATCTGTTTTTTGTTTTTCTTCATTATTCTAAAATACGAAAATCTGTCAGCAGTTCGGGGTTAGTTTGGAGAGGTTAATGAACTTCATTTTTGCAATAAAATTGTTAGTGCATAATTTTTTTTATTTTAATTAGTATTTTTATGAATGAAAAAAATGAAAGCAAACATACATTATAAGAATCAGTCGATGCAGTTACGAAAGTAAAATCCTGTGAAATGTAGACTTCAGTATTTTTTTACACGTATCACACCCGTAAAGACGCAAAATCTGAAATCGTTGGCACACCAGCAAAAAAAATTAAAAATATTTCTTCAGCCAAGTTTTTTTTTAATTTAAGAAGTGGGCGATCAAAAGCAGAAAGTCGAAAGATAGTTTTAGAAAAATTTTAAAAAAGAATCTTCTCAAATATTTTTAATATCATTAATCAAAGTATAACTTTGTAATTTCATATCAGACTCACCCCTACCGACCCTATTTATCTTAAATTTAAAATCATTAAATTTCGAAAGGTTAAAATTTTAGCAAGTTACCGTTTTCATAAATTGAATGCATCTTATAAGGATTTTTAAACTTTAGATATTTACAATTACAAATTCTTATTTTTTGGGTCATGATAAGTGCAATGCAAATTTCAGCCTTGGATGTTACATTTTTTCAATCACAAGTGTTCTTAAATTTGAAACTGGTTTAATTATAGGGTAAGAGCACCAGTGGTTGGCACTGGCACCAGTTGTTGGCACCCCCTCTAATTTGCCTTAAACAAAAGGTGCTTCATATTTGTACACGTTCACTTTTTCAGATTTTAATTACAATTTTTTTTAAGGGTTTAAAAAAAACAAGATTTTTCAAAAAGACTTGTTATTCAAAGTTTTCAAAATTATAAGATTTTAAATTATTCAATTTTGAATATTCAAATCAATTTTAAAAGCTTCGATTTCCACATGTTTATGATTTGCAAAGTTTTAAATCATCATGAATTTTTGAAATTTGAATTTTTATTTTCTTATCTTTTTTTTTATTTTTATTTTAAGCTTCTAAACTTATAAAATTTTAATTTTGAAAATTGCATAATTGCTAATTCTTCTAATTTAATTTTTGTAGACACTTTTAATATGAATATTTATATGAATTTTATCCTATTGACTACACACCTCTACACTGGGTGAAATTGACCCTATCGTTTTTTTAAATGACTGCTATTTTGAACATATCAAGTCGACTTTAACAACAAAAACGTTGGGGCACACTTGAAACATTGCTGAATATGTTAGGGTAATAATATTGTGAAAAAGTAAATGTTAAGGTATGAGAAAAAATTGTTGAAAAATCAGTTGTTTATGTAAATTTTGAAGGAAATTAAGTTAAAGGAAATTAAGACTCAGATACTTTCGAGGGAGAAGAGTTTGATCTCGTCTCTCTTTGACTTCTAAAAAGTTTTGCTAGCCACTTTTTTAATCTTGTAGCTATTAGCTTTTGAGAAATTTTTAATTAAAATATAAAACTTTTTAATTAAAAATTGACTTTATTTTAAGAACTCTTCATTTTGGTATCTTACTTGAGGTTTCAATAATTTGAAAAGATTTAAAAAAGCATTCTAGGCCAGTTTTTGAAAAATTATTTACTTATCTACCACTCTATCAATAAATTGCACTGTTGTCACAATTAATCTTTCATTTATTCCATTTATAAATTTTTATCACTGATGGACAAACAATTGTACAAAAAATTACTAGTTAATTAGCTAATTTGTCTGTTGTATTTTTTTGTAGAAAAGTAAAAATATTGACAATAAAGTATAAGTTTCTACCATTAAAAAATTGGTATAACTTTTTATTAATATTGTTTTTTACTTTGTTGTAAAAATCTACAAGGAACTATTGAAAACTGCAGGATTCTACGTTTGTTTAATGTAGATGTTTGGCGTCTTAAAAACACTTTTAATTTTGCGTCAATTATTGTAGAAAATTACAAATCTTTACAAAAAATACAAGATTTCACAAAATTTTAAATATTGGAAAACTGTACTTAAAATTATGTTGTAAATACTGTCAGTTTATTGTAGAAATATACAAATTCAAATTCAAAATATAATAATAATAATATTGCACTTTTACCAAGAACTTTTGCTATTATAATAAATCACAGATCAAGAAAAATCAAGAAAAATTAATTTTAAGAGAATATTTAAAAAGATTGTTACAAAACTGTTTTGAAAAGATTTGAAAATGTTTTAAAACTTAAAAAGATTTCAAAACATTTAAAACAAAATGTAGATTTTTTAAGATTTCGAACACAAATTTTATAAACTTTTTAAGCATTTTGAAAGGTGTCAAAAGAATAAGAAATTTTATCAAAATTCCTAGAAAAACTACAAATGAATTTCTCTTTTGAAAAATTAATTTCCAAATAATATTGTAAAATATTTTTGAATTTTTCAAAAAAGAATCTGGAAGATTTTAAGACAATATTTTTAATTTTGCATGATTATAAAAAATTTTTGGGAAAAATTCGATTTTTTCAAGATTGTAAGAATATTTTCATTAGATTTCTGGAAAATTTGTTAATGATTTTTTGTTTTTAAATTTTTAACAGAATATTCAAAATGATTTCAAAACAAATTTTTTTGTATGCTTTAATGTGTCTAGCTTCAATTTGCTTAAAATGATGTAATTTTGAAACTTCATAAATTTTTTGATTCATTCTTCAATTTATAGCATTGAAAATGATAACGTTAATTTATATTTTTTAAATCTTCAAACTGTGCAATTCATAAAATTTTAAAAATTTTATTTTGCAGTTTAACTTTTTTTAATTAAAAATTGTTCAATTTAAAATTGTTATTAGCTTCCATTTTATAGGCGTAAATTATTGAGAGTTTGAATTAAAAAATCTTTAAGCTTTAATTTTAAAAGATTAAAATTTAAATGCATTCCACTTTGAGTGTTTTATCTTGCAGTTCAGTTTTTATAACTTTAAATGAGAACAATTTTATCTTCAAGAGTTCGATTCTTTTAATTTCAAAGACCGTGATCAATTCTTTCTCAATTGTTCAATTTTTATTTGCAGGCAAAAATGTGTTCGATTGCTATATATATTTGAAAAAAAGCTTCAAACGTAAGGTTTTTTGTTGTTTAATAACGATTATTTGTTATTGTCATTAATTATTTAACCGTTTGTTTAAAGTTTAAACGTAGAAGCTTTTTTTTTGTAATAATGATCATTCTCGCATCTTGATTGAAAATTATCTCATTGCAAAATTCTAAGTATTTGTTATCCGAGGTCGAAAAAGAGCAACATTTTGGATACAAAACCTGTAAATTCCTGTAGATTTTTGTAGTTGTACTATTTTGTAAATCCTTGTAGAAAATTAAAACTACAATAAAATACAGCAACAAACAATAAAATACAAAAAAGTACAAAATTCGTCCAAGTAATAAAAAAGTGATACTTTCCTGTAATTTCGGTTGTAATGTATTGTATTGATTTGTAGATTCCTGTAAAAATGGTTTTAGTTTTTTGTACTACTTTGTAAAAATATTTCCACCAGGGATCTTAAAAAATCCAGAAACGTTTAAATAAAAAAATTAAACTTTTTTGGGTTGAAACAAGTGGAGTATGGTATTGAAGCTCTGAAAGCAGAAAAAAGAAAAAGGATCGGAATAGTCTTAAATGCCATTCGGAATATTGCACTTGGGTTGCACGTTTGGGAGGGAAGGCAACTGTCGTCGACACCTTTAATAATTAATGATCAGCCTCAGGCATTTAATTGATCCGGTTCGATGTTCGATTATCGAAACCCCATCTTTTATTCTCCCCTTCCCCACTCGCGCCATTTTGCCCATCCTGCAGACTTCGAATCTCTTCGGTGAAATTATCTTTCTGAATTTCCGTTTTCGAAGCATGAATTTCACGTTTCGTTCGATCCGATTGCACTCTATCGTATTAGGCTCTCAGCCTCGTCGACGCGATAAATTATCGCGAAGAAAAACTCGTCCTTCCGGTTCGTTTGAGTATCCTTCGTTCCGCCGGGCTTTCACACTTTATTTCATTTGAATAATTACCGATTTTGTGCTAGAAGACTCTTCAAATGAGATGCAAGTTTTCAAAAAATTGGGATACATTATTGCATACAACTGACTTTTAATTATATGTCGGGCTTTTAAAAAAACTGGAGATAAAATTTGCAAAATTATAATTAAAAGCTGGATCTGTCAAAGATTTTTCAAATAGGAAGGTTCTCACTACAATATTTCATTCTAAAAAATTATTTCAACAATTTAAAATGTAAAGTTGTATTTGAAAAGTAAAAGGCAATTTATTAAAAAATCCTATGATTATATAATTATCCAGCTTCTTTATTAAAAAAAAAAATCAACATTCGTACAAAGTAATTATTATCTTCAAGTTTATGGTAATACATATGCGTAGACATTGAGGTGGCCCTTATTTTTTACTTCTCGAATTTCTTTGCCCTCACCCCCCCCCCCCAGTTTTGTTCGCATGACCAAGAAAAAAATTTCCTTCAAATAAGAGCGAAATCCGTTAATATTTAGGGGTCGCGCAAAGACAATTAGGTTTCCCATTGATTTAACATGGGGAAAAATTAGCTTTTTGTAAATCTAATATTTAAACGTTATGATACAATCAGAGAAATATTCTCTTGTGCCAAAGGATGTATCTTGAAACAAATGGAATTTCCTCTTAAACTTACAGTTAAGTGTATTTGCATTTGTCCCAAAATGAATCTTTTTTCAGCAAAAATTATCCTTTTACGACAAACTTCACCTAATCACCCAGCCAGATAATTCTGTATAGAAAAGATGTTCACGTGGTTCAAAGCAAAACAGACTAGAGGACGATGCTTTTGTTTCAAGACGACTTTTTCTCTAAGTGTATGTTACAAATAATTCCGTGCTTCAGTATATTGTTCAGAATTCGTCAGAGAATAAGAATCAATCATAAAGTTTGCGGGTCAATGACTTTAAGCCACTCTTGTGGGTCCCCAAAGAAAACCCCATAAATGGCCAATTTGAATTTTATGTATTTTTAGCGGAAAGAATATTAAATTGAAAACATAAAAATTAAAGAAATTGTTTAATTAATGAATACATTTGGTTCAATTTGAGGGTTGAATATTTTCTAGAGACCAGATGATTCCGCCAGGATCGATTTTTCTCGAGTCAAGGGGTTCTGGTCAACCTCGAAGTGCTCTTCTTCTAACGATGCCTGCTCTTTTATACTGTACAGTGAAGGCCATGGTCTACTGTGGAAGTTAAGTCCGTCAAGAACGTTGAGAGGGAAAAAAGTTTTATCAAACCTGTCAAACCCCAGGCAAACGAATAGCCGCCATATCAGTCCACGATCCATCCATTTTCCCCTCTGTTGTGTCTTAATATTCTATAATGCATGAATAAACTTACCTTTTCATTCCTGAAAGAGTATCGCATGCGATAAAAAATGTTACATATTACATCTTTTTCATGTAAAAAAGACGTTTTTCTTGAAAAAGTTAATTCATAATTTCACTAACACCCGTGTAGAAAATTATCGAAGAACTATTCGGGGCCAGAATATATCCTCCTGGTTGTGAATTTTTTAAAATATTTAAGAAGAAGATTTACAATTGAAAAATCTTGAATTTGTAAAATGTATAAATATGTAAAAAATCTTAAATTTGGATGATTTTAAGGATCAAAAGTCAAGTTTTCAATTATAAATCTTCCAAATTGAAGATATTTCGCATCCAAATGATCAAAATTACAGCTTTTGTAATTGTAACAGTTCAAACATCAAAATTATTAATTGTTAAATTTGGATGATTTTGAAAATCAAAAGTAAAGTTTCCAATTCTAAATCTACCAAATTGAATAATTTTCTTATATAGATCATAAAAATTGCAGAAATCCTCAACTTTCAATTGTTACAATAAAAAACCTCAAAATTTTAAAGATATACAATTCAAAGCTCTGAAACTTTGAAGAATTACAATTGAAAATTCTTGAATTTTAAAAATATAGAATTAACAAATTATTCAATTTTCAAGATTTGTATTTGAAAGGTATGTAATTTGGAACCTTTCTGGAATAGTTCGATTTTGAAGATTTATAATTGAAAATTATTCAATTTTCACGATTTTCAATTTTAAATTCTTTAATCATGAAGATTTACAATAAAAAACTCTTTAATTTTAAATTATTCGAAAATTATTGAATTTTTAAACTTTATATTTTAAAGGTGTGTAATTTGGAACATTTTTTTCGAATAGTTCAATTTTTAAGATTTACTCTTAAAAATTATTCAATTTTCACGATTTGCAATTTTAAATTCTTCATTAGTGAAGATTTACAATCGAATGCAAAGCATCAAAATTAAAGAATTCTTAATTGAAAAACTTAGAACTTGCACAATTTTTTATTTTAAATTGTCAAAATAAAAGGCTCTGAAATTTTAACAATTTACAGTTTAATGTGCTACGATTTCAAAAAATTACAATTGAAAAATGTTAAATTATAAAGATATATAGATAAAGATTCTTAAATTTTGATGATTTCGAAGATCAAAGGTCAAGTTGTCAATTCTAAATCTTCCAAATTGAAGAAATTTTAAATTAAAATATTGTCAAAATTACATAATTTTTTATTTGTTAACCTTAAAACTTGCATAGTTTTTAATTCTGAATTTTCAAATAGAAAAATTCTGAAATTTTAAAGATTTACAATTAAAAATTCTTAAATTTTCAAAGTATAGAATAGCAAATTATTTCATTTTCAAAATTTATATTTTCGAGATATGCAATTTTGAACTTTTTTTTATTTTTCAACTTTGAATGTATGCAGTTAAAAATTCTTCAATTTGAACCATTAGCAATATAAAATACTACATATTTGAATATTTGCAACTGAAGACTCTTCAATATTTAATTTTATTTATATAAAAATTAATGCGATTTCGAATGCTTCTTTGGAATAATTCAATTTTAAAGATTGAAATTTATTCAATTTTATGGATTTTCAATCCTCGTACAGGAAGCTTTGTAATAGTGACATTTTCCAAAAAAAAATTAATTCATTTAATTAAAACTTCCTCAATTCAAAAATGTCTAATACAATGTTCTAAGCAATTGTGTGTGTGTGTGTGGGGGGGGGGGGGATGTGTGTGGATGTCACACTTTTTTGTGAACACGATAAGTTGAAAACTCTTGCAGATAAATTGATGAAATTTGTAGGGCTTATTTTCACTACTTATATCTTGAAACTGACCAAAGCATTTCTAAAAATATTTATTGCATATTTCTTAGCACTAAATAATATTTTAAAAATCGTTTTTTTTTATAATAAAACTGTTTTCATTAACATAGTTCAAAGTTGATGGAAGGATATAACAGTTTCCTTGGTTCGAGACTAGAGTAATTCTGACAGAGACTGATAGGGATTGTAATAGTATTCTGATAGACACCAATTTTTTTATGCCTGAAAATAATAATCCAGTTAATAACTATTTACTTTTAAATTAATAAGTTATATTGGTATTTCGCCAACCTCATTGAACAGATGTTTACTAATCACGTGCATTTGTGTGTTTTTTTACTTTATTTCTAAAATTATTTTTAGAAATCAAATTAAATATATATTTCAATGAAATTGTTTCCAAGATGTAACATGCGTAGGTAAACAATTTTTCCAAAGGGAGCATTCAATAAACGAAGTGTCTACTGTCTAAGCAAGTAGAAAATGTTTTGCCGGAAAATTAATTTTTAATAGAAAACTTAACTCTTAACTTAAATTAACTGAGCATAAAGCTGGGAAAGGGATAGCATGCGACAGAATTTCCCCGTTTCCTTTTCCAGCTCGAAAAATTACCATTTTAAATATAAAATTTGATTTGTCTTATTTGTCATTGTATGTACATTTTTTTTTGTATTATTTTGTAATTTTCTTATTTTTTGTAAGTTTCTATTCTTAAATTGATCAAAATGAAAATTTTTGTTTGTCTATTATTGAAAAAATCACAAATGCTTCCTCTATGAGGAAGCAAATACATTTGCTAACGGGAAGCTAAGTGCTCGCGAAATGAGCACCATATAAATATAAATACAAATAAAGTGGAAACACTCGAGATCGAATTCTCAGCTAGTCTTACAAATGTAACATATGTTTCCGTATATAAAAAAGGAACTTTGTAGAAACTTTAAGTTACATACTTGATGTAAATGAATAAATTTGCCATTTTATCGTGCATCATTTAAACTCTGAACGCATTTTTCCTGAAACTTAGTAAATTTTACTATTTCACATTAGGGGTAATTCACTACGTGATTCGTTTAGGGAGGGGGGGCTTTAAAAGTATCATTCTCCATATTCAGTGCAATGGAAAAAGTATCATGCAGGGGGCGGGGGGTTAAAGTTTCGGAAATATGTATGGAATTGCGAATTGCGGAAATGTACAAAGTAAAACTTTAGAACAATTTTCGTTGAATTTCACTCGCCCTTTTTGCATTATCTCCCATTCTATTAGTTATTTCCTTTCCCGGAGGTCGAATTAATCCAACTCTCGGAAACTTTGTCGAACAATCTCAGCTAGAAATGTGCCCCAGTATTCCGAATGGGCTGTATTTTGTAACTTGCAGTCGACGGAAGGGACCTCAACATCTGAAATTGGTCTGTTATGGTAAATCGAACGATCAGAGTAGCACAAAAGTTAATACAGCCCTTATCTAACCTTATCTGCCCTTTCCACCTTCCTCGAATCTCTCTTGTTCTTCCCTATCGCTTCAACTCTTGCTCATTTGCACTCACGAGTTTCTGAGCCGCGGGAACTTGTTTCTGACAGGTTTCGAATAAAAAATGGATAACGCGATCTAAAGTTGGAAAGAAATTATTTCTCCTTCGATCGTACCGGTAATCCCAAGAACTTTTGTTAAATTTTCAAAAAGCTTGCTATATTAGAAAGCATTTCCTTTCTATTCCTTAAGGGTGTTCTCGACGTCAAGTCAAGCTCAAAATTATTCAATTGATTTATAAGATAAAAAAAAGGATCATTGATAATACTACTGCTATCCAAAGTAAAAAGATACATTAGTGATATTGTCGATTAGGTTATGCAGCAGGATAATTGTAAAAAATTTCAGGAAGAAAGTTTTGGGGTAGAGTAGTTTAGAAAAAAATAGTTTCGGTCATAATTGTTTATTTAAATCTGGTAATTCTGATATTAGTATTTTTCCTTCCATGTTAGTTCAAATTCTTAATTGTTATTCAGTATGGCGTGGCCACTTTTGGTCCTGAAAAGCGGATCCCACGCACTTTATTATGAAACGAATAGTATTGTAAAACAAATGGTAAAAGAAAAAAATGTCAATTTTACTTTCGCACCGCAAATTTTATTTTCGCTCGCTAATTTTACTTTCGCCCCGCTAATTTTACTTTCGCTTCCCAAATTTTACTTTCACCCCGCAAAATTTACTTTCGCCCCGAAAATGCATAAAATTCCTACGTGCAAATACACGAGCAATTACATGAATTTGTGAAATAAAAGTTGTATAAGTAAAAAAAAAATAATCATAATAAAATGCATTAAGAAAAGGTTTGAATGTATAGCAAAATAATGTTGAATAATAAGGTTCCTCGTACCGCCCCTTTTCCCCCTCCCATTACTGGATTTTGATTTAATACATTTATATTAATTATAAATTTATATTTATTATTCTTAATATTAATATATTTTTACATTATATATTATTTATTTATATAATTATAATAATTATATTATCATATAGAATAAAATACCTTAGAAATGCATCCAAACGCACCACCAATCAAATTACCTGAAGAATATTTTTTCATTATTTACGATTGTATGGTTTTCTCTCTCAAATTTTCACTTGCTTTCAGGTGCGACAACGTACTTTTCTTTCCCCTATATATAGAAACAAAAACAGAATTTTGATTTTGACATTTTTACGTAGAATTTGATGTATACATTATCAATCTATTTAAGACCATTAAGGGAAGGTGTGATTAAAGTTTTAGCTGTCGACATAATAGGTTTCCCAGTATTTAAATAAACTGAATTTTATTCAACAATAGTTGAGTTTGATTAGCAGTATTCAGAAAATCCAGTTTTTTAGTTTCAATTTGACCACTTTTTTCAAATCGAGCTCCAGAAGAAACGAACATTAAAAACAAGAGAGGCCCAGTAGAGATCCGAAGATAGATTTTTTATAAAGTTGATGTCAGTAATAAATTTTGTCTCACACAGTAGAGCAGAAAAAGCTATAATAAAAAGAGCTCCGAGAACCTATTTCCGGTCGAAGGGGTCCAATATCAGGCCCCAAGAAGCGATAGGGTGGAAAGTACGGCATAGCCGACTTAAGGAAGTTTTACTGCGAGACAAACCGGAAGTGATTCGACTCCACACCGAAGAAAGTTTCTCCCCTTACCCCAACCATTTTTTTTCACTTCCTTAGATCTACCCTCTTTTTTCTTTGTCTTATTTCCAGTCTTAGTCTTTTTTCGCGGATTACGGTGACGATCGTCCATTTATTCTCGTTTAACGCTCTTATTTACTGACTGAGGTTTTCTCTCATCTGTTTTCTTCTGATTTTGTTTTTTATTCTTCTTCTTCTTCAGTTTAGTATCTGAGCCAATTGGATTGACTGTGACAGTAGAAAAAAAGAGGATTAGGATTTCAATGAAACCTTCCAATCTATTATGAATCTATTAACCCATTGATTGTGTCTTTTTCTTTCATAATCATATTTGTATTTGTCTTTTCGATTAGATTCAAAGTTCATTAATTTTTTAAGGCTGCGAAATAAAAATTTTTCCTTATTTTAATTTAAAAATTCCGAGATGTGTAGAGTCACCTTTTGTCATTTATGGTTTTCACAGGGCGGCGACTAACCGGGATAACCGGGAATTAGCCTGGAATTTTTAACACCGGGAAAAGCCTGGAACATTTTTCAAAACCGAGGAGTCTCTATATTTTTTAAAATTTTGCAATAAGTATCGTCTAGCTCTTCGAAAAAAATGGGTCTTGAATTGTGATCTGTGTTACAAACCATCTCCGTTATAAAATCGATGATTATTTTATGTTTACATTCTGTTGAACAAGAAAGGTTCCGGCACAAATCGACGAGAACTAAGCACTAGAAATAAATCATTATAATTTGAAATAGGAGAATTTACTCAAGGCGGAATGTATTGCATTGCCTCAATTCCTCTTATATTAATTTTGAGACATCATTTTTTCTAAAAGAGGTATAAATTACTAGCTAGCAAAAGCAAAAAACAAAATATTTAAGTAACGTCACGTTTTAGAAATAGCATTTAAATAATGTGAAACTTTTTAAACGGAAAATTTAGATCACTACAGACTTTAAATCATGCCTAAAAATCTTCAAATAAAGAAAATATATTCATGAATAGCAAATTCGAAAAAGATTTTTCTATAGAAAACAATTATTGTAATGAAAATTAACTGTGAGCATGAGCCACACATTTAACAGTTTGTCATGGAAAATTAAGTGAACGCAGAAAGTGAACATTATCAAGATCTTCACTATTTTTTTTTCTTTTTGTTTCAAAACTCAGATCTTTTTTGTCTCCACAAGTAAGTTAAAAATAATTGGCCTTATTTTATGTCCAAAACTGACTAAAAGTCCTCGATGTGACTCGAAACGTATAAAAAGGACAACATCATTCTATATTCCGCCTTAGAGTAAATTCTTCTCTGTGAAACTATAACAATGATTTATTTATAGTGTTCAGTGTTCACCTACTTAGCCGGATCTTTTTTTTAACAGACTGTAAGATTTTCATTTCATGTTTCGTTCAAAAATTAATATCCCTTTTATAATTTAAATAGGTACACTTAAGGACTTAAAGCATAAGTTGATGGTTCGCTCAAATAAAAAAGTTCCTTTTATATTTAAGAACCAAAAGGTCCTTTTAAGATATTTATCTTATTAATTACGTAACTTCAATTTATATAATTATTACTGATAATTGACATAATAAAGTTCTAATTTATGGATAAAAAATGTTTTGCAAATTAATTGTAACATTATGAAAAAGAAGGGTCCGCTTTGTCGGTATAAAGTTATTTTTCTCTGATAGTCTTTTTTATGTAATTTGTTACATAAGAAGGTTTTTTTAGAAATTGTGTTTCTTGAATAATCTTGTATGAACATATTAAACATAGACATTAAGCCCTAGACTTGATTCCATTTCAGAATGTTTGGTTTGATCACCAGAAAATGATTTTTTTTAAATATCAACAAAAAACTTTTGTTAGGTCAACCACAGAATATGGTTATTACATGGACAGTAAAATATTGGGTAGAATTAACCACATTTTTTTGCTTTTGCAGTCAAATGTTTTGGTAGATGGTAAAATGTATTGGGTCAATCAGATATTTTGTTGAATCAATAAAAATTTGTTTGATTCAACTAAATTTTCATGTATATCCAAGAAAGCAGTTTTTTTGTTCGGGGTACTTTTGATATTGGAACTTCGAAAAACCGCTTTTTGAGAAAAACTTATTCAAAGTTGGTGCTCACAAAAACGTGAATATTTCCTAAACTACGATCGACGTATATGGTCTATTTTGTAATAAATCAGTAGTTCTTAATAACCTTTACAATAACTGACATTATATATTTTAACTTGGAGTTTTGCAATGTTTGATGCTTTCCAAAATTCGTATAATAAAGCATTTGAGGCTCAGATCAAAGAACTGGTTATAACTTTCTGGTGCCTAGATAGGGAGGGTGGCGGCGCTTAACGTCGCTTAAATGCAAGTAGTCAGGGGTCGCTCCACTCTGAGCGTCAGAAAGTTATAACCGTTTTTTTTTATCTGGGCCCTAATTTACTATTGTAAGATTGCAATATTTCCATCGCTTAAAATTCAATCAGGAAAAATATAATTTTTGACCAGAAAACCCGGGAAATAGCCAAGGAAAAATAAAATATTGCAAAAACCGCAAATGGATAGTATTCTTAGATCTACTGCTTGTCTACGAACTACGTCGTTAAGTTGTCGCAAACAGGGGATAAGCTTGCCAATGTCGACACAAGGAAAGTAAGTGCCTTTTGTGCGAATGCGAGTTCACCGGCATACGATTTCAAGTAGGAACATGTTCAAATGCGCATACACCGGCAAATACGAATAACAGGGTTATTGGCTGGAATCCAGAGGGGCCACTCAAAGCCAATCGTTCCCTGCGGACCTCGTATGTTATGCTGACTCGTGTACATACCGAGTGGTGTTATTCAAAATCTACTGCCACGTTACCGACTTTGCGGACCATTCGTTGTCATTCTTTTCCTCTATTTTCATTTTTTTTCTTTCCTGTTTTTTTGTTTGGCCAAAATCCATAAATCCACTCTCCGCAATTTGCACGCCACAACCATCCGTCTCAATCAGTCTCACGAAAAAAACGCCTTTCACTCACATGTTTTTTCAATAAACTGGCTATTATCAAAGGGCAGGTATATGGTGTATATGCGGCTTTTGGGAAAATAAAATGATCCAAAACGAGATATATCGAACACTCTGAAATAAAAGTAGCAAAATTTGAATTCCCAGGGATTAGAGTCAGTCACCTATTACCCCTTTTCCTCTATTTACCTCCATTTACCCTTTTCCCACTATTTTTCTTAAAATCCCCGAACCCCTATACTTGAGAATGTTGTCAATCTCTTCCCTTTTTTTAAACTGCAATATAATGAAAAAAGACAAAAGCAAATATATCTCATACTTAATTAAGATACTTTTTTCTTATAACATTTAATTTAAAAATAAATCCAATATGATTAGTCTTTCAAAAGTTGTCAAGTACGACAACGACGACAGATAGACACAATCGTAAAAATGTTTTGTTTTTAATTCAGGGGATCTCGAAACATGAAACATTTATACAAATCTGCGATAATCAGTTTTCACATAAAACTAATATCTTCTCATTATCATGAGAACATAAAAATCATAAGATTTTTCAGATTTTTGTTATTCTTCAGATTATCATTTTGTCATCAAATTCACAAATTTTTTTGTTGTTGCCATTTTATATCGAAAAACGATACTTTTAATAAAAAAGATTATATATCAAAAAAGGTTACCATTTTTAGAACAATTTAAGTTTATGCTTGTGTTTTTCAAAGGAAATTGTTATAGATTTCCAGGAATATTTATAATTTTAAACAAATTTAGGTTATGTTCACATTTTTCACTGGAAATCGGTTAATTTAAACAAAAAACATTAGGTTCTTATGTTAAGTTTGTGTTTTTGTCTAAAATTGCTATATTGTTAATAAAAAATCATTAGCTTTCAAAGATTATTCACAATATTTAAACAATAATAAGGTATGTTAGCGTTTGTCACGGGAAATCGGTTATTTTAAACAAAAATCATTCAACTTTGAAAATTAAATCCACTATTTTGAACAACTTTAGCACGGAAAAAATTGGGGGTACGAAATGTTGAAGGTAATTGTTCAAGCAGAGTAAACACGAAGTTGTTACTTCAAGCTGAGGTGAACTTTCCGTGTCTACAGGCCTGTAAGGTGCTGTCTCTAGCAGAGTGCGCCAGAGATATCTGCGATTCACCACGAAAAGTTTACCTCAGTTTGGAGAATTTTTTACCAAAAATGCAATGGTTTGATTTTCTATACAAAAATATTATATATTATACCTGCAGAGATATAAATTATCATAAAAGTTATTCTTCCTTTTCTTTTTAATTATTTTAGATACTAGATACTATGAAGTACAACAATTTTGTATTAATATTAATTGTATATTTTAATTTACAAACTGCGTGAGATATCAAAAATAAAGTCGCGCGCATGGCGCGCGTGTTGTATTTCTAGTTTAATCAAATGGGTGGTTTTTTATAAAACTGTTGCATTCATCAGTTTTTTTTTATTATGCTACTATTTTTATTTTTATTTAAATCCACTGTGGCCCCTGAATTTCTCTAATTTCGAGAAACCAGTTTTCCGATGCTGTTCATTAAACAAGTGATTAATTATTTTTCTCTTGATTTTTTGTCTTAGGCTCGTTTCTTCAACAACGAGACAAAATGAACCCTCGTCGAGCAATTCGACACCCCATCATGGAGCGACATTTGCAGTCAGAGTTGGAACCATTGATGGTGTAATAACGCACAACCTACGAGCCGAAACCAGAAGAGATTTGGCTGCATGGGCCAGGGCCATTGTACAAGGGTGCCATACTGCAGCACTTTCGCTTCGAGACTACACAGTTCGTAAGTACCATTTAATTTGAAACCGTTTGAAATTGTCAGGCCTCACAGACCAGTCCTTATATCTCCTATTGTACCCTATATTCAGTTGAGGACCCCAAAGTACCTACTTTCCAGATTTGGTCCCTATAGTACCCTATTTACAGCCCATTATTGAACTTTATACAGATTTACAATATGATCAAAGCTTCCAAAAGTCAGGGATTTTGAAAAAAGTAGCCAATCAGGGAATTTCTGTAAGAAGTAACTGTAAAAATCAATCAAGGCTGCTATACAGTCACTATTAGTCACTTTTTGTCTGAAATCACTTTTCAGTCACTTTTTTAAATAAAAATATCATACGAGTCACTTTTCTTTCAATAAATTAACTCGTGGGTTAATCACTATTTAATTCAGGTCTATACCTATTTCTAAATCGTCTTGAATTCTTTTGAAATATTTCAGGGTATTTTTAAAGATTCTGAGAATGTTTCAATAGATTTAAATAATTTGAAGGGATTTTTAAGATTTTAGGCTATTTTTAAAATTTTGAAGGCGTTTTCAAGAGCGTTCAATTAAAAATATTTTAGTGTATTGTAAAAAATACCCAGGAATTGTTTTTATTAATTTCATTAATTTGAAGGGATTTCAGAAAGTTTGAAATATAGTGAAGTCTCGTATATTTCCCCGACCGATCGATGCGCTGCCTGTACGCAACTTTTTCAACCGAAAAGCGCGGGTAGATTTGAAATCAATAAATACTATCAATAATTATACAGATAAATACACCTGACATTCCTAGAACTGCTGGCGCGCGCAGTTTCTCAGCTCAAGGGGCGAGAGACGGTTGCGACTCTTGCATGAAAAACACCAGCACCATATGGACAAAGGCGAAGTACGCGGATACTCATATGCTGAGATTGCGCAATATTATGCATTACAATTGGAATTGTTTCAGACGGGCCCCGATTTGCGCAGTTGAAAAAGTCGTCGTCCGTTGGCCTGCATGCATGCATCGGTGTTTTTTCGAGTGCCTTTCAAGTGTTTTTGTTGGCGTACGACAATTTGGCAACTAAAAATCAATATAATAGAATCAAAAGTCGACGTAAATATTTCGCGGAATAGTGAGTTTTGCAGCATGATTTACCGCGACGACATGCTAGGCTAGGTGGAAATGTCAGCCGTCAGGAAGGTTAGTGCATGGCACTGCAACTGCATACGACTTTTTGGAGGAAATCTCCTAAACGTAAAGGCAAGTTATAAAGATCTGAATAGTAATCTTTTCAAGTGTAGAATGCATTTCTGCAATTCTGTTTCTTCATCCTTTTATCGGCTGAAGACCTTTCAGTTTCACGAAATACAGGCATTCGTCCGAAATTTTAGGCTAAAGTACCACTAATCTGAAATTTAGGATATTTCATTTTATTTCGTAAAACTGAAAGGTCGGAAATTGACAAAAGAATGGAATATGACAGAAAATACATTATACACTTGAGAAATATTACTATTTGTACATTTGTGACATTTACGTTTAAAATATTTTCTCGCAAAATTCGTATGACGTATTCTCATGACGTCATGCTAAAATACTCAATTCAAGGCATCCCGCTCTTCGGGCATGTTCTTAATTGGTCAGCCACTGACGCGGAGGATTTTAATGATTTTAAGGGACTTTAAAGCTCTCAATGTATTTTAATAAATTTTCCAGGAAATATCATCATAAAATTTCACAAGATTTTATAATATTTTAATGGATTTCAAAGAACTTATTTACGAGAAGTGAGGTATTTCATAGGATTTCAAAGGACTTGAAATATTTTAGGAAATCATAAAATATTCCAAAGAATTTTTAATTGATTTCAATAATTTGAAGGGATTTCAGAGAGTTTAAAATATTTTAGGATAAATAATTTCCTACCTAGAACTTTGCAAGATATTGCACTGTTTTACAGGACCTATAAGGTTTTAAGATGTTTAAAAATATTTCACGGGATTTTATAAGTTTTTCGAAGATTTCAATGATTTTGAGGGGGTTTTAAAGCTCTTAAGGTATTTTAATATATTTTTCAGGATTTTAAAGAATTTATTCAAGAGAAGTAAGGTATTTCGTAAGGTTCATTCGCCCTGAATTCCAAATAATGTATCCTGGTTCTTTTAATTCTTTGAAATTTTTTTAATCCACTTGAATTCTTCTAAATTTACTCAATTCTACTTAGCTGAATGGATTAAAATTTGTTTTAAAATTCTCATCTAATTGATCCTGAGGATCAGTTAATGAAATGATCAAAGGATTTGAAATTTTTTAAAGTATTCTTTCAAATACCTTGGCATTTTCAAGAGATTAAAAAAATTTAAGAAGATTTTAAATATTTTAGGTTATTTTAAAAGATTACAAGTAATTTTTAATTAATTTCTGTAATTTAATGGGCTTTCGAAGGATTTGCAATATTTTAGGGTATTGTAAAAGATTTCCAGACGTTTTCAAATACTATTAAAAGTTTCAAGGGATTTCAAAAGATATCAAAGGCTTTGAAATATTTTAGGGTATTCTAAAAGATTCCAAAGCATTTTCAAGAGATTTTAACAATTTCAAGGGATCTTTGAGGGGTTTAATAATTTCAAGGGCTTTTTATATTTCAATGGATTTCAAAGAATTTATTCACAAAAAGTGAGGGATTTTGTAGGGTCTCAAAAATTTCAAGAGATTTTAAAATATTTTTTTCAATTCTTTTGGAATTCGCCTTGAACTCTTAATTTATCCTGAATTCTTTTAAATATTTTTGAATTCTCATACATTCACTCAATTCTTCTCAATTAAATGTTTAATTCATCTTGAAGTCTTTGAAACTCACCTAAAATTCTTAGCCATTGCATGAAATACTGTTTAGTTCTCTTTAGTTTTTCTAAGCTCATTGCAAACGTACTCAAATCAATGCATTTTTTATATGTTTGATTTGTTTTTAATTCACTTGATTGATTTTTAAATTCAGATTGATTTTTTATGAATTTCATCGAATTCTTTTCATTTTCCTTAAATTCCTTTAAATACACTCAAAGTTTACTGAAATCAATGGAATTTTTTCGATTTTAAACATTTTTTCCAATTACTTTGAATTTGTTTGAATTTAACTTGAACTATTTTATAGTCATAAGTCACTTCTTTAGTTAGAAATTAGTAGAGTTGCAAAGATTTTAAGAGATTTAAATTTTTTTTTGGAATTCATCCTGAACTCTTTTACATTCTTTGGAATTCTCTTGAATTTTTTTAATTTACTTGAATTCTTCTAAATCCACTCAATTATATTTAATTCAATGGATTTTTTTGAATCTCTTAAAGTTTTTATTTAACTATCAAATTCTTTTGAATTTCCTTGCATTTTTCTAAGCTCATTTCAGCGCGAAAAAAGTACCCTATGAGCCTGACAAAAACTACCCTTTGGTCCATATATGTTATCCCATAGGGACTGTGAGGCCTGAACTGTACATTCTTAATTAATTAGGAATACTGAACATACTTTATTTCATACTTTTACAATTTTAACCATTTTTAATTTGAATATTATTATTGAGTAAAAAGTAGAACAAACTGCCAATTTCACTGAAGTGCATTCCAGATGTACTGGTCCAAAATATAATGATAAAATTCGTAGAAATTTACAAAATAAATAATAAATAATTATGATCAGCACATTCTTTTTTACATTCTCATCAGAGAAGGTATTAGCTTTTTGTAAAACTTGGACCCCCCCCCTCCCCCGCCAACCTTTTTTGTCAAGTCTCCACGTTTTGAAACCCATTGAATCCGAAAAACAGGTTTTTACGAATGTACCTGTCGGTCTGTCTGTCCTATGTATGTATGTATGTGTGTCTGTAGATTTTTAGTTTGTTAGCACGATAACTTTAGAAAGAATTGACATTTTGGATTGGGCTTTGGTATACTCTTCAAGTGTCCTAAAATAAAGGTCAAGTTCGTTAGCCAGTTATTTTGGATAAAAATTCAAAAAGTGAGCGCATTTTCGAAATTTTTTTGACCAACTTTTCTTCAAGATTTAAAAATTCTATGTACGGTTATTAGTAGTACTCATAGTGACGAATAATTTATTTTTATAACTTTTTTTAATGAGAAAAGAAATACCGGAGTTATAAAATTTACAAAATTCCAAAAAACAAACAAAAATGATCATTTTAAGCCAAAAAACGGACGATATGAAAAAGTGTTCAAGAAAGAGAAACATTGCATTTTTAACACTCTACAAGATTATCGCAACAGCTT